>PVIR01038161.1:0-14718 GCA_004026965.1 Petromus typicus
CAGTTGCTCCAGGGGTTTTTCAGTTCCATATTTAGGAACACATCTTAGTCTTCACCTGAGAACAAGATTTAAACAAGGCCTTCCATTCAAATAAAGCCACGTCTTTCTTGGCACAGTGATGATGAAGCAGGATAGCTTTTTGCAACACTGTGAACCTAGGATTTAGGATCTCCTTTCACATTTCATCTCTCAATTCTGATGAGTTGTATTAATCCTCTATTATTCCCAACCTCCTCTCAACTCCTTCCAACCACTCTCTTGTTGACCTGGACCCTATGAGTTCCAGTAACCCCTGAAGCTCAGTCTGTCAACAATTCAATGAATTTTCAGCACACTTTGGGATCAGATGGCCTAGTTCAAAGGTCAGTTCCACTTCACAGTACCTGTGGAATCATAAACTTCTTACTTAGCTTCTCTGGGCCCCAATCTGTTATCTACAAAATGGGGATAATAGTGTCACCCACCCAAGGGAACAGTAAGTGATGTCGATGAGTTAATGCATGTAAAGTTTGAACAATGCACATCACCTAAAAATATACAGTAAGTATAAGCTATGCCTATATAACTATTTTTTATTAATGTATCTCACTAAATAAGTCTTTCTTAAACACTCCATTCTTCACAGATCTAAAGTTTATTACCACCTTCCATTGCTCTTCCCTAGCTCTGTATCTCCTCCTAGGCCATTGGATTTACTATCTTTTCTACTTCTACCCTGTCTTAGACCTTTACTTATCTCAGTTCATAGCACCAGCTTCCAAACAAGTGTACCTCTTGGACTTCAACTCCATCAATCCACCATGGTCTAGGTCACCTTTCTGCTCCTCTTCTCTGGAGAATCCACTACTTATTGTCTGGCTGCTGAAGAACAAGCTTTCTTATGGGCTTCCATGTCCTGTCATATTTGGCATCATGTAGTCCAGTCGTCTGCATCCTTCAGTGCCTCTTGGTGTCTCCTGGCTCAGATCATCCCACACTCCCTCTCTAAATATGCTCAAATCACCTCGTGCATTCTCCAAAATCTTCCCCCTCCCTGCACTGTTGATACTTCAGAAGCCACTTCAATCCCTATCTCCCCTTGGGAACCATTGCTTATCATCCCCTTATTATATGACTGAGTTCCCCTGTGGATGAAATAAATATTACTTCCATTGCTACCCTAAAGATGCAATGAATTAGCATAAGACCTAGACTATTTATCCCCTATTCCCAGTATCCGTAGTGTGAGAAGTAGGCAGATGACTCAACCAGTCTCAGTCATTTATGGAGGCCATTGATGCCTGGCCTAAACTAGCCAGTTGAACCAATCAGATTCCTTCTGGAGGACAAATGATTGATTCAAATAAGAAAACTGAGCCAATCAGAATCTTTCTGGGAAGTCACTATAAATGATCCAAGTGCCCAAATAAGCCAGTCAGCGTCATCTCTAAGGAATGTCTAACAGGAGCAGGAGAAAATCTTCTTTCCTCTAGCAAGGTATCTCGGAATGACGTGGGATGACAGGCCAGACTTGTGCAAAGGATGATGCTTGTGCTCAGGGAAACAAACAAGGGAGGTCAAGACAGAGGGTCTTTAGAGCACTGAATCTTTGCTTTAGATTTTCTTGCCTTCCCCACGATTCCATCAAAAAAGGACTCCAGAATCCTCCCCAAGATGTGAGCACACTGCCTTACTGTTAGCTGTTCAGAGCTAGTTTATATTTTTAAAAATAATCTTACAGCCTGTCCTCCAGAGTCCAGCCTTGATTAAATATCTTTTTTGACTTTTAGTCATTCACATATGAGTCATCCTTCTCTGGATGGGAAAGGATCGTGTCTCACGGTTTTTGCATTTCACACTATCTTGAGCACAAAGTAGATACTCATTAAATACTCAGGCCCACAGGGTATGTTACAATGGGCTGGTAGGTCCAGCTGGAAACAGCAGAAGTTGACATCATCTAGAGCTAGCTACCAGAGCACCAATCATGGATGTGCAATAATTGAGTCCCAGAGAATTATGGTTTTCTTAGTAAAGGTTGCTTAAAACAAAAGCCCATTTATCTGCCTTCAGAAGACATTTAATCAATTTACATGAGGGATTTCAAAATTAGTCAGACTGTAATGAACTATGAAATACTGATTAATGCATTTTTGCAGTGTTTGATTAGAAATGTAACATATATGCTCACACATTTTTCCCATGGCAGCAGTTATGTGTAGATATCTGGTTTCTTACAAATACCAGAATGCATATTTTGAATTGCAGAATCAAAATATATTTGTGGTTAACAGTACAAAAACAGTTTTATGCTGGGAAATGCTTCTTGGGTCTGCTGAGCTATTCCACTTTTGAGGAGTAAGGGAATAATCAGAGGATGTGTTCAATATGGCACTGGGCATTAGTGGTGGGGGTGTTCTCTAGTAATTGCTAGCAGAAGGAGTCAGCCCATGCATGTGCTAGTTTTCCATTACTATAACAAATCCCTGAGATAGTCGGTGTATACAGAGAAAAGACTTACTGTCACCCACCCACAGCTTTATCAGTTGGCTCAGCTGATTTTGTGTCCATGACTCCACAGCACACTGTGGCAAGAAGCAGAGAGTAGAATAAATTGCTGACTTCATAGCCAGGTAGGGCAAGTGAGACAGAGGAAAGTCCAGGGTCTCCCAACTCCCTCAATGAGAACTGGAAGACCACCCAATAGTCCTAAACTGAGCATGAAGCCTTTATCACATGGGACTTGGGAGATGCTTGTGATCCAAACTAGAGTCTCCAATCTCTTCCACCTTGACCCTCTCCTGACAACAATCCTTTCTCTAAGGAGAATAAGATCCCAATATAACTAAAGCAGAAGCAGTTTAATTCTTTGTCTAAAATTTGAATGTAGCCCAAGGGTCCAGAAATTGTAAAGTTGCAAAAATCCTCTTAAATATAGAGAGGACACAGCTTTAACTTCCTGAGAACATTTCTGAAGACTTTTATGTCTGCATATTTCATAAAGAAGGCAAGTGAGTCTCTTTTATATAACTGGAATATCTTTTCTCCCAGCAAGATCAGCAGAATTGAAAACATCAGGTGATACTGGAATCATGAAAGAGAAAACACATCGAACTGCAAGAATCCAATCAGTTAGAAGAATGATCTTCTTTAATTTACTGACAAATCCTGCTTGCATAAGTGCAGAAGACATTTAAAGAGGTGAACTAACCCCCCCAAAGGGTTAAATATAGCTAAATTTCAAGAATTGGGAGGCAGATTTCCACAGTAGGTTTGTAAGAACATAAACATGCCAAGCAGAGCCCCAGCTATGAGACCACTGACAAATGCCAGTTGTAAAAGATACACTATGGAAATCCCAATGCCACAGAGCAGAACAGGGAACACGAATGTGTTCACATAAAGAAGATGAGGTCATGTATGTGACTGTGCATGTGAGCACCTCTACCAAAAGCAACATATTTCATGATTATCACAAGTGTGAGCAATTATCTTACATTTAGATTTTAAACCTCCCTGAGAACTTGAAAAAAAATAATTATTTTACAGGACCACCATTATTCTGATTCATTAGCAAGGCATACTTATTAAGGCCTTAAAATAACCAGGATGCTGGACATGTAAAAACATGTTTCTTGCTGTCATGACAACTAAATAACAACAATAATGCTCACATCCGAATGACTACAGGGAGCAAAGTTATTGTGTCTGAATATAGATAAGTTAATTATGGAATCATCAAAAGAACAACGGCTCTGTCAATGCAAAGATGATTCTAAAATAATCAATAATAACTATCTTGTTTGGTAATTGGCTATTTGTTTCCAATAGAGGAATCTACCTTTGGTCTGCGTGGAAACACAGCAGCATCTTTAGCCAGTAGAAGGAGGGGAAAAAAAAAAAAGGAAAATCTTTCAGTTTAGGGTTGGTGGTTGTCAGTAGCAACAAATAATGGAAAATTGCCATCTGGCTTCTTTTTTTAAATGAGATTTGAATAATCAATTTAATAATGGATAGAGCACTTGCTTACAGAAATAATCCATTGTCATTGCTTGGAATGAAAAAAATCTCTGGCACAGGAGACAAAGCATTGCAGCATGACTGTAAGGTAAAGCAAATAAACATCTACGTACATGCCACAATTCTTATTTTCATTGCTGACTTTACATAAACTAGAGGATAACTCTTCCTTCTATATGCTTAGCTTTTCACATTCAGTGTTTAATAATCAGGATGAAATCTACGGAGCAGTTGGCTTGCTACAGGCATTCAACTCTGCAAGGGATGGTAGGAAAGAAGACACACAAATGGTACATTCTTAAAACACATTATCATGTGACATATGGGGACAGTCCCAATTTCAGCAGAACAGAGGGAATCAAAATGCATCTACCTGGTGTGTGTGCGTGTGTGTGTGTGTCCGTGTGTGTTCTGTATACAGCTGTTCTGAAGGAAAAGACTATCCAGAAAATGAGAACAAGATGACACCATTGGTCAAAGTGACTCATTAATTTATATGATAAAAATGAAAATAGCAGGAAAGATATTCCTAGTCCAGGCAGAAGCAGGAATCATGACACTAGAATATAGGGCTTGTGTCATGTCATTACACAGTTACTTAAAAATGAAATATGCATGTATTGTATCCAATCCACTTTAAAAGATCCTTGAAACTCATACTATAAAAATACACCATGGACTTTGAAGGAAAGCTGACAGATGGTTCCAGGCCTGGCGATTGTAGAAGGACATTCAGGCTCCAACCCACAGTGTCAGGGGTCTACAGAACTGTGGGATCCAAAGCTTTACCTCACCTTGATATCTTGAGAACCGAAAGATCTTAAGGTGGGTGGTCTTGCTTATCCTCACTCTTCAGATATTCATTTCCTGGAACTTTTGAACCCTTCAGAAAAAAAGGTCCTCTGTCACCCTGTGCAGAGTTTTTCTCCTTTGGCTTTATCATCCTACAAGTTCACTCCAGAGGTTTTGGATTGCTGGCCTTTTTTCACCCTCCAATCCCATTACGGTTTCCTTCTGCCCCTCCTCCCACCCAGTTTCCTTTTTATTCACTCTCTCTGGACCTCCAATTGCCAGGCCCCTCTCTGGGCTATGATTTTTCATTCAGCAGGGAAGTGAAAACTGATTAATTGCCCCTGAGAGACGACTCCTTCTGGGCCATTTCTTGGCCTCAGAGTTACCAGAGTTTCCTTGACTACAGAGCACTCCCACTCTATTTCTGCCTCTAGTCTTGGCTCAGGCCACAAAACTCTTCATAAAATCTCAGACATGGATTCATTTTTCTGAGAAGCTATGTTCATATCTCCACTTGGACTCTTTTTCCAGATGGATCTGGTGAATTCCCTAGCTAGAGCACCACGGTGACCACGCGCATTATCCCTGTGCTCGCATAACCCCCATCCTAACTCCTCGGGAGAACCAAGACATCAGGCTTACTTTCATTCATCTCCCCATAAAGATCTCACTTACTGCCTAGACCTGTATAGCTATACTATGATACCAGGATTTCTCTTGTAAAGGGAAGACTTGGGAAAATTCCCCACACACTTATATGTCCTCACCATCTTCTACAGACTCAGTCAGAGGAGAAGATTCTAACTTAAAGAAAGAGATGTTTCTACATTATACAACTTAAACTTCCAAACTGACCTTCACCCCTTCTCTTACTCTTTCTGCAATTCTCAAAATGCTTCCCTCACCCTAGCAGCTCCAATCTTCACTTGTTCCTTCTATCTCTTGTTATAGCCACATTCACCTGTCATGAAATGGAATTAAAAAAAATTTAGCTCAACATCACATCCCAGATGTCAAAGAGCTTATTAGATTCTTGGGTCAGAAAGACATTTACATTTCATATATCTTTTGAAGCCTGGAAGCTCAGAAGGCTGCTTGAACAGCCAGAATGATACGAGACTAAAAGCTTGAACAACAATGTCTTCCTCATAGTTCTGCAGGCTGGAAGTTCAAGAGAAGGTGTCAGCAGGGGTGCCTCTTTAGAGCCCTCTCTCTTTAGCTGGCAGGGGACCCCACCCTCACCGTGTCCTCTGGGGTCATCCTTCTGTGCATCTGCATCCCTGAGAGCCCTCCTTGTGTCCTGATTTCTTCTTATGAGGACAAAAGTCAGACTGTCTTACAGCCCATTCTCAAGCTTCATTTTAGTAGACTCACTCTCTAAAGGCTGCATATCCAAATACAATCAGCTCCTGTAGTGCCAGAGTTAGGGTTGGATGCATATATGAGTGAGGAAAGAGGCCACAATTCAGTTCATCACAACAGCTAAGAATATCCCAACGGTGTGGTTCAAATGACGGGGAGAAAACTACAGGCCACATTTCTGGGGGTCAGAGACAGAAAGGGAAGAGGAGGAGAAAGTGGATTCTGAAGGGCATCTGGAGAGTTTCCAGTTAAAGACAGATTCACAGACATCAATGTGCAAGTCTGACAGATGAGCAAGGGCAGAGAAAATGCCAATACTCAGCAAGCTGTTGTTCAAGAAGCCTTTATAATATGAAACTGAGTGGTACTAGACACAAAATCCAGATTTCTAAGGCCTGAGCAGCACAGATAAGCTAGGAAAACATAGGCCAAGGGCACATAGAAGGGTCTTATAATAAACAGAGTGTGTTAGTTACTTTTCCATCACTGTAACAAATACCTAAGAGAATCCATTTAGAAAAAAGAAAGGTTTGTCTGGCTCACAGTTTTGAAGGTTCTCCCAGGGCCAGTAGGCTCTGCAGCCTTTGAAACTCTGGATGCAGGAGATAGTGCACCATAGGATCTTCTGGCTTTAAGAAAAAAGAAAGGATAGAAGAGGCTAAGGTTCTAATATCCTCCTAACAAGCTCACCCACCATAACTAGAAGGCTCCCATTAGGCCTCTCCTTTTAAAGTTTTCATTGTCACCCGGTGGTGGGCTGGTGGAGACTAAGCCTTCTACCCATGGGCTTTTAAGGGGCCTTCTGTTGTAGATGATCAAAAAGAAAGAGCTGTGGAGAGGACACTCCAAGAAAAGGACACTAAGAGTTGGATAGGAAGGGTAATTTTTTTTTAAAGTAAAAACCCAAACTAATTCTATTTGCTTAATTGTTGTAAATGATCAAAAAGAAAGAGTTGTAGAGAGGACACTCCAAGTAAAGGACACTAAGAGTTGGGTAGGAAGGGTAACTGTTTAAAAAAAAAAAAAAAGTAAAAGCCCAAACTAATTTTATTTGCTTACTTCAAATATTAAAATTCAAAAACATCAGTCTACATTTAGAAAATCAAATCAGGTTTACTATAATTACCACTGTTATAATAATTATTATTTATTTATCCAAGATCCCTGCATGTGTTACACTCGTCATTTCATGAAACCATCAGCGCTACTTGTGTTTGGGCTTCTGAAATGAAAGATGGCAAACTCCAAGCATATTTTTATACCCATATCATCACTAATGGATTCATGTTAAACCACAGCTCCTACTTAGCTAATGACTCAGCGGGCAATGGAAATGCAAACAGGTTCCCATACTTCTAAGTGCATTCATGGTTCTTTCCAAATCCAGGCTGATGCATTCGTGCATCTGTCATGCGAGCTCTGATGGACACCCAGGGAACTGTTCGACCCGGGAGCTACATTTGAATATGAATTTAACCTTGTAACCTGGCCTGCTAGGAGTTTGAACCCAGACATCAAGTAGTAAAATATCTGAGAAATTAATCAATCTTCCAGAAGGAAATAAATCCTATGAGGAAACAACTAACTGGCCATTGCATCTAAGGATGTTTCTGTGCTATGTTTCCAACAGGCAAGAAAGTTCTTCTTTAAGGAGGAAGTTTTTGTTAATGTTGTAGGTACTTTCTAGATTGTAAGAAATGACTCCTCTTTGCCTCTAGACTGCCAGCTTGGAAAAGCTGCTTAAAGAGTTCTGGCCCCATTGATCTTTCAAGAATCAACAGATTAATGGGGCGTAGCTAGAAGTAAGAGTCTGGATCTGACTCAGATTTGCAGGTCTACATAAAGACATTGTCAATTTTCTGTCTTTAGCTCAATTGGAAATCCCTTAACTGCTCTTCAGAAGCCAAAAAGCCATTTTCTACACATAGGGTACCTGCCAACATCTGACTTCCAAAAACAATATACAGAGTCAAGTGTGATGGGGCATGCCTATAATCCCAGCAACCTGGGAGGATATAACACAAGACTCACAAGTTCAAGGTCACCTGGGCAACTTAGTTGGACATACAGCTCAGTGAGAAAACCCTGGATTTGATGCCACCAAACAAAACAAAACACTACACAGAATTGTCAGAGAAAGAAAGGCACAGCATGCCACGGTTTGACAAGGAGAGGGTGACTGACTCAAGATGCGGGTGATAAAGATCAATTGCCATGGCTTGGAGTGATGACACCAACAAAGTTACAATGACATTAGCACAAAGAGAGAGACATAAATCCATTACAAAGATACAATCAAATATTCAAAAAAGCCTGGCACGCTCATTACTTATTCATGCTAATACAAGTATATTAAGAAATCTAAACAGTGTTAGTGCTCCATCACTCACAAACCAAATGAGCTTTTGCATTTATCAGACTCCAGTCATCAGGGCCCGGTCTAGCTGTACAAAGGTGGTAATGTGACACAACCAGAGATATTTATATCAGGCTACATGGACCGAGAGATACAGTAGGATTTATTAAAGTGAGTAATGCCATCACATTCGCAGTGCAATAAAAGAAATAACTGTGCAGAAGTCATTTCCCCAGACAATAAGATTTACCTTTGCAATCTCTTAAAAATGTTGTATCTGTTTTCAAAGGGTTGCTGGCAGCATCTCCGACCTTACATAAACTACTTACAGATTATTTTTTTTCAACTAAGGACAAGGCACCCCAAAGTAGGTTTCCTCCTTGAGAGCCAGCAAGACACTCAGTTGGTCATACACGATGACTCTCAGCACAGCGAAGCTTTTCCATTTCCTCAAGGACTGCTGTCTTTTTGTGATTAAGTAGCACACCTTCAATTTTCAATACAGAGAAACCCACTTCGAGTACTCAAGGACATGGACTTCCATTTCAGATATCCTGGACATGGATTTGGGGGACCCTGAGAGGATGGTCAATAAGACCCACATATTTACAAGAAGGAGCACAGCATGGAACATGATAGAATATTCTTAAGACAGGATCAAGCTCAAGCGTGAAGTTTTGTCTTCTCTACGCGCTAGATTTCTGTGACCCTGACTTCTGAGATGTTCCTCTCTCCTTCCACCTCATCATCCTCTTTAGGTGGTGGCGCATCTCTCTTAGGTTTATAGTGCTACTGTCACATGCATTTCTATCCCTGTTTCAGGTTGCCTCTGCCCCCCACCAGGTCTCAGTCATACCCACAGCTTCCAGGACACCCATACCCTGGTGAGTCTCAAAATCATAATGACCCAGTTCTCTCTAGAATCTCAAAGCCTCACATTCAGGTGTTCATTCCAGTTTTCCTACCAAGTGCGCCCCAGCCTCTCTCCTGATTCTTCCTCATCTACAACAGTCAGTCCCCCATGAGGCATCCCCTCCTCTCTATTCTGTCTTCCCAGGAAAGGCCTTCGAATGAATGGGTACACATTTCTCACCCACTGGTATGATCTCATCCCATCTCTTCTGTGTCCAAAGTGAATGTTCTACAGCTTACTTGGGTCTTGCCAATGCCCTAGTTAAAGGCCCACGGACATCCTACAGAGTGAAGTTCTCACTGGCCTTGCTGCTCTCAACAAGCACATCTCCAAGAAGAGGGGACAGCACTGACATCACCTATGTTATTAGACATTAAGTCTCACCTGGATTCTGACCTTGTCTTCCCCGTGTGCCATTCTGTATCCAATGCCTGGCACTTAGTGGACATCAGTACATATAAAAGAGGAATGGAAGAAAGGAAGAAAGGAGGGTCAGAGAAGGGTGTGGAGAGGCTGGAGGGAAGAAGAGAAGAAAGGGGAAGGGAAGATGGAACCCAAGCAGGTGAGGTGGTGGTCTGTATTTCTCTTGCTTCTTCCTTCATTTTGATGGAACTGATTTTCCTGTAACTTCCAAATATATAGGAAGTAAATGAGTTAAGAGTTTAGAAGTCTGAAAATGTCTTTATTAGATCTTCATACTTGAGTGATAATTCTGGTAGGGAATTTTAAACTGGAGATCATTTTCTTTCAGAATTTTAACAGCTTTGCTGCCTCGACCACCAGTTTCTAGCACTGGTGAGAAGAGGGAACCCATTTCATCCCTTATCCCCACCAACCATGTGCACCCTCCCATGTATACATGTCTGTGTAGTAGCTTTGTTTCATTATTCATGAGTTTCACAGTAATGTATTTAAGCAGAGATCAGGGCCCATCCACTGAGCTGGTCATTCATTATGGAAACCGGTAGACAGCAGCCATGGGATGTTATCTTGAATAAATTCCTCGATGACATCCTTCCTTTTGTTTTTTATTATTATTATTCAGATAGTTGATTTTCCAAAGAAGTTCCTTAAATTCTGGAGGGCCTCTGTCTCCTATTTTCCCTTTCTATCTTTTTGCTCTATATTCTGTGTTATTTCCCTAAGAATACCTTCTAGCTGCATGGAGAGGGAGAAATCAGATCTAACCACTTCTTAAGCAGACTCTTCCAATTCCTGAGCAGCTTGGGTATTCCTTGATAAACATTAGTGGCCTCTAGCTTCCTCATCATCTTAGGAATGGGCATCCTTGACTATGTCAAGTACTTAACTACTAAACCAATTGTTTCACACCTTCTAAAATCTCTGTTACTATTTCATCCACTGTTTCCTCTTTCCTGTCTTTTCAGAGAGTTGCAAAGAAGAAACCAAATCTCAATTTTATTATAGATAAAAGGTTCTACATCATATATGCTTTGCCTATATTTTCTTCCACTCTCCATTTGCCTTTTACCACTCATTCTTTGTGGTAGCTCTCTAGATTTTCTTCTTTTATGTACACAAGTCCATAAATCTGTCTACTGAGTTTAATTAGCAAGACTTTCTAGTGACTGCTCTTCAAAGGGGTTTGAGGCAGCCTCTTTCATTACTTGGGCTCAATATAGACAGAATTCTGGAAGTCCACCCATCCTTTCCCTGAGAGCTTTCCTGCCATCCAGATACAAAGGTTCAGCTTGATTGTCAACTGAACTTATTTTGGAGCCACACAAAAGACTGAATAAACACACTGCAGGGGGCATCTGGGTGAGTCACAGAGGCATGACCTTGGGTGCTATCTCTGGCCGTTTCCTCTCTGGCACTGCTGCCCTGCGCTGCTTCCCTGGGCTCCACTACAACCTCCCCCCATGATGTTCTTGCATTGCAGCCAGCTGACCGTGGACTGAACCCCTTTAAACACATACCTAATTGAAACCCTCTGCTTTTAATTTATGGGTATACGGTATTACGTGTAGCAACAGGAGGACTGACACAAGGTCCCTTTATAATTCTCAGGCCTTGTAGTTGCCCTATGTGCCTCATCTCTGGGGTCAGAAAGTCAAGGCTGTTTCCTGTTCTCAAAGGGGGCAGCTCTATAAGGCAACAAAACAGGCTCTCAACACACTCAGACAGGGCTCAGCTTGACGCCATTTACAAGCAGTGACTGATAAATCCAGAGCTTCGGATCAGATAAAACTTTGATAAACAGCTACTTCTTGTGCTGGTAGCAATACCTATTCCTGTACACTCCAAGCAAATTGCTGCAATCAGCTTAATTTTGTTTAATCAACAGCTCAGGGCACAATGCTTGGAAGCCATCACACTCACACGAGATGGTGGTGATAGTCCTCTCCTGAAGGGTACTCCGACACAGAAAAGTACAAAAACTCATGGTCCTCTTCAGAAACCCCCATGGCTGGGTTAACACCGCTCATCCTCTGCCATCTTGGATGTTTGAACGGGAACCTATGTGGCATCACACAGTGTACCACAGGGGTCCCTGGGCAGTGTTTCACCTGGCTTTCGTCCTGCTGTTCCTGGAGCAAGTGACACATTAGTCCTGGCTCTGACTACTGTTCCCTTCGTGTTCATGAAAGCAACACTCTGCCTGTGTCACATTCACAACCTTATGCTCAAAACCCCCACCAATCACTCTCAATGATTAAGAATCACTGAGATCAAGAAGTCTTGTTGACCAAGCACACAGGTCAACAGTGTGCACCGATTCGTGGAAGAAAAAGTACTAGAAATCCCAGAAAGGTCTCGAATAGTACAAGTGAAAGATTCAGTCCTGTTTAGGTTCCTCAGCAACAGGGGACAGCTCCAAGCTTGAGGCAGCCCACTAGTTACCATCCCCACCCACCAGGACTTGGTGGCTCACCTGCCTTGGTCACTGAATCCAAGACTGAAAACAAGAATGGCTTTTCAGGAGGGAGGCTCTGGAAGAGATAAGATGCACAAGTCACTCATCTCCCAGCCCCACAATAAACGTGAACACATATAGACACAACCCCACTGCATCCTGAGCAACCTAGGTTCTGAAAAGTTCCCTTAATCTGTTGTTTCTCTGTAGAAGGGAGAGTCTGCCCCAGGCTTGGGGGACAGTAAAATGTGATTTCAATGCCCATCTCTGTCACTGATGCACTGTTCAGCTCTTGGCATGTTAACATACATATCTGAGCTTGATTCCTGGTCTTTAAAACAAGGAGCTGCATCTCGAGGTGTGTCCATTCACTTGGTCATTCAGGAATTACTTTCTGGACCTTTCCTGAGCTGTTGAAAATGTTCTAGGTGCCGGTGATGGCAGTGAGTGAATGAACTCTGCATAAACTGTACAGGGCCAGCCCAGCACATGGGGGCTAAGGAAATAATGGCTGTTATTACTCTTATTGTTGCTAATGAGTTTTGTCATGAAGAGCTACTAGAATTAAAGGATGTTAGTGTATTTTATAAGTGTAAAGCTCTCCGTAAACATTAGCTAACATTATTCCTCTTATGGGCTAAACTGTAAGAGACAGTCACTTAGTCACCCTCAGCCAATTCCAGTGTTCCAGGACAGCTACTACCAGCTTTTGTGGTATCTCTTCTCTAGCGCCACATCACAGCTTAGAAATCTGAACAGGCATCAAAGAACATGGAGTGCAATCATGATGCGTATATGTAATGTACCAATAAAGATTTTTTAAAAAAGAAAAAAACATGGGTCTTTCTCTCTCAGGTCCTGAAGGCTCCCTTTCCTTGCGCCTTTCTGTGTAAACACTATGCTTTTAAATTATATGTGTGAGTCTACAATCATTCTTCAGTGTATGGGTGTATGGCTCCTGGAACCCCACAGATACACAAATCAAGGGATGCTAAAATCCCTGATATCAAATGACATATATGTATACCACATACATCTTTCTATATGCTTTAAATGATCTCTAGGTTATTTGCAATAAAACAACAGAAATGCAATGAAAATAGTTACTAAATGTTATTTTTAGGGGGTAATGACAAGGAAAAATGTCAGCACAAATACAAATTTTTTAAATATTTTGATCCATCGTTGGCTACACTCACAGCTTCAGAACCTACAGATATGCTGGCTCCATTGTATGTTTATACTTCACTTAAATTACTCTGCCATAAAATATGATAAGTTTGCATCTTTTATACTTAAATGGACATACCTTGAGGATATCCTCATAAGTGAAATAAATAGGTCACAGATATGTAAATATCGCATCTTTTCTCTGGTATGAGAAAATAAAGATGTAAATGAGTTCTAGAATTGTATGTTATATATTGTGAAATAGAAAATACTCAAAGCGAAATAGGGTGAAGGGGGAAAAATAATGAGATTATAACAAAAATGAAAGGAAACAAAGTTTATGCATATCGGGAGTGAGGGTGGTAGGGTGGATAGGACTATGGGAAAAAGAGAATTAAGTCGTGTCACATACTGGTACAAATTCTCATTGTTGAGTGCAATCATGATGTGTGTATGTAATGTACCAATAAAGATTTCAATAAAAAAAAAGCAAAGGACACAAATAGAGCACAAGTCAACATTACTATATTTCTAATCCTGTTTTGAACATTAAATTAAACAAAGGGAGATAAATTTCAAAATAAAAAATATATAGGATCATTACCTCTTAATAACACCATACTGGGGTTGAAGCTTCTAAAATACATGAAGCCGGGGTGGGGGGGGGATGCAAATCACATGTACTCCACACCAGTGACAACCCTGCAGATATATGTATATATAGAGAGATGGGGGAGGTATGATTACTTACTTTTTTTTTAATCTTTATTGGTGCATTCAATATACACATCATGATTGCACTCCATAATGGGGATTTGTACCACTATAAGACACAACTTAATTCTCATTTTTTCCCATAGCCCCACCCACCCTACCACCTCCCCATATACATAAAATTTGTTTCCTTACTTTTTTGTTACAATCTCAACATTGTCCCCTTTCACCATATTTTACATTGAGCATTTTCTATTTCACAATATATAACATACAATGCTAGGACTCACTTACATCTTCATTTTCTCATACCAGAGAAAAGATGTGATATGTATCAATCTGTGACCTATTTATTTCACTTATGAGGATATCCTCAAGGTATGTCCATTTAAGTAGAAATGATTCAAACTTATCATTTTTTATGGCAGAGTAGTACTCCATTCTGTAGAAGAACCACAGCTTTTTTATCCAGTCTCCAGTTGATGGACACTTGGGTTGTTTCCAAGATGTAGCAATCACAAACTGGGCTGCTAT
>PVIR01038162.1:0-14717 GCA_004026965.1 Petromus typicus
TGGTGGCTCACGCCTGTAATCCCAGCACTCGGGAGGCAGAGGCAGGAGGATTGCTGTGATGTGAGTTTGAGGCTGAGCTCAGGGCCAGCCTGAACCACAAAGTGAGACCCTGTCTCAAAAAACCTAAAAAAAAAAAGAAGAGTCATAAGGTTCATCTCATCCAATCCCCACACAGAGTCAAAGTCCGAAACACCAATTTGCCTCTCTACTGACTCTCAATAACTGATGGTGCTGGACAGCTCTGGAGTACAGCATCCAAACCACCTTGTGCAGGCTGACTATCATGCATGGAAGTGACTCAGCAATCCTTTGTCATAAGTTTGAGCATGAAGAAGATAGCTCCCCAGGACAAGGGCAATGTATCTTCTAAGCTAACAAAGCACACTCTACACACAGCTGACTTCCTCCCTGGAAAGTCAGCAGGGCCATATAAGCAAATTTTCTTTGTGTGCTTCTCTTTGTTCTCTTATACCAAATCTATTGTCATGAGAACCTGCCTGAGCCCAGGGGCTCAAGGAAGGAAGGAAGGAAAGAGCAGAGCCAAGCCACCTTAACCATCCAAACCAAGCCATTCCAAATCAGCTGATAACAAACTGACCTTTGGACATACCAATGAGCCTAGCCAACGTCAATAGAGCCAGCTAGCTGCCCTCCAGCTATTTACAGAAGCATAAGCCAATACAGCTGAGATCGGCTGTGTCTATTCAGAATAGGTGAAACTTGCAGATCTGGGAATGAAATAAATATTTATTGTATATGTGAGACAGAGTGTTTGGTATTTTTTTTGTTACACAGCATTACTGGGGCAATAGCAGACAGGTATACTCCATCAACTCCAGGTTGAACTTTCCTTTGAATTCCTATTGTCTTCCTCTGCACCTAAGTTTCTCCTTTGCTTATTTCTTTCATACACAAAAGCTTCTCCTTCCAGATCTGACTGCAGACTCTTGAATGCTCCAGTTTACATTTGTTTCCTTAGGTATAGGCAGACTGAACAGACAGCCAACCTTCCAAATGTTGATTTAATTTCTAAGCCCATGTGGGTTTCCAATGTCATTGCTATTTGCTTTTTAGAATTTTACAATGTGAGAATTAGAAGAGAACTTAGATAACATCAGAGCAACTCCTTCCTTTTTACAGAGGACAAAGCTGAAGCTCAAAGACAGTAAATTACTTTTGAGTGGCCACATGGCTGGCTGGAAGCAGAGCTAGACATACTGACCATGTCTTGTGGCTGTGATTTCAGTTCCCCTTCTCCTGTCAGCAAAAACAGTTTCAGAATTGATTGGCAAGAGCTCCTTGGCACCCATGTGATGAGAAGGACTTTGAAACTCAATCTGGGCATGATAGAAGAGAGTCCCATGATCAAATAGCCATGTCTCTCAGGAGTAAGGAAGTGGGTTCACCATCTCCACCACCTCCAATTGGTCATTGCTTAGCCTTTTTGCTTATATTTATTATAAAGATACCATTTCGTTCATTTCATCTTCTCTACTTCCTGGTTCACAGTAACTCTGGCAACCTCCAAAGGCTCTCATGGACCTCCTTTTGTGTGTGCTCAGGATCAGCAACTCCTTTCTCTTGCAGCAAAGTAGTACTCTGACAGTCCTTCTTCTAGTGATACCTTTCATATGGTAAGCACACAAAAATGAAATTCCAAACTAAAGAAGAGCTGAAGATCTGAAAAAAAAAAATCCATCTCAGAATCTGCCACCTAGCACACAGCCCCCATGTCGAGGTCAGAAGCTACAGGAAGAGGCCGCTAACTTTTCTTCCTGCCCCACCTGCCAAAACTGGGTAATCCCGGTCCCAGTCAATGTCATCCATCCCTAAACATCCCCAAGTCAAGGACATCCTGTGTGTATCACAGTTGACCTTGAAGCTGCATTAGGGAGCTGGTGAGCAGGCCTATTTACTGCTGGTGCAGAAATCTTAGGAAAGGAGGATGAGATGGGGATTGTATTTCCCCATCCTTCTTCCTCAGAAGATCAAAAGGTCCTTTTCTAGTGCCCTTTCCTTGTATGGGTCTCAAGCTATATTTTCTTGAGGAAATCCTTCCCCACGTTTAATCTGCCCCCCCTGAGTTCAGCAGCCCAATTCCATGTCCACATACTCTTTATATCTTTTCCTTGTGGCAGGGATATTTTATTGAATCTGAGATCTATCTGTTACAAGACCTACCAATATTTTATGTACCAATCAGGGAAAAAAAAAAAAAAAAAAAAAACGCCACCACTTAATGCTAGCACAATGCTTTCATACCTCTTAGGATTTGTACTCTATAGTTATTAAAAGAGCACTTTTAAACATATTTAGACAGATTCATATGATATAGCACTCTTGTGCAAAGGAAAATACTCTCGAAATGAACTGGTTGAGGTAATTATCCTTAACTTTCCTCAGATGCAAAATTCTCCTCGGAGGAGAGAGGAGGGGAAAGATCAGTTAATGGGCACCAACTCACAGCCAGAGAGGAGAAATATGTTTGGGTGTTTCACTACACAGAAGGATGATTATAGTCAACAATATCATATAGTGTAATTCAAAATAGCTAGAATAGAGGATGTTGAATGTCCTCACCACAAGGAAATAATAAATGTTTTGAGATGATGGATAACCTAACTATCCTGAGTTGACCATTCTATAATATAAAAATGTACCCCAAAAATCACATAAATACCCAAATAAAGTCTATAATTATTAGCGGTCACTTAAAAGTGTAAATAAACTGTAAATTCTTTTAAAGAAATGGAATATTTGGAATGAACTTGTGACTCAAAGTCATCAAGACCTGTGTCCTGCCACTCAAGCTCAGTCTCCTCACATGACCTGAGCATTACCCACCCTCAACCCCCAGGTTCCTTCAGCGCTGCCAGCCCCCACAACTGCTGTGCCCACAGTTAGCAGAGGACTTCTGCACACTCTTGCTCATGCCAGCCCTACAAGTCTCTACAGCTGAGGAGGACTGGAATTATTTTGAACCCTAGCTTGTGCACCATGAAATCTCTTGGTTATATTTTTATGGCAAAGTAACTCACTGCTGGGACCAGGGCCCAGATAGCCTATGTCCTGATGAAACTCTCCTTCTACATGCACTCATCACTTCTGCAGATGAGAACGTGAGACTCTATCACTGAGAACCCTGCAAAGTAAAAGGCCAAGGAGGAGCCGCAGCTCCCTGGCTTCCTGGGCTGCAGGAACTTGGGCTTGTGGCTCCACCTCTCTGGACCTGTTGTATCACCTGCAAAATGAGGATTTCTTACTCCCTCTCAGGCCTCCAGTTAAAATTCAGGGAGCTGCTACTGAGAATGAGGCTAACACAGTGCCTGGCCTATAGGGAAGATATCGTCACCATGAACTGTGACAATTATCACTTCCTGTGGATGAGTCAGAGCTCCGTGCAGCAGAATAAATAGAAACGAGTGTCACCCTATGGCAGAGGTAATTCACATACATGGCTGAGGAGACTGAGGGGGGCAATGAGTGAGACACATTCTGTGTCAATGAAAGGAGGAAGGACATTCTGATCTGACTGAAGACTCATGTGAAGTGTGGAGGGCAAGACATGGCATTTGAAGGATGGCAGGAACAACCACAGAAGTTTGAGATGGGGGAGTACTATTTGGGGGACACTTAGCAGGGAAGGGGTGACAATGCAAGCCAAACGCGAACATCTATAAATACAATGCATATTGTTGTAATAGTGACTTACCCATTCTAGTTGGAAAATTAAATAAGTAAGATAAACTAAAATAAACCAGACTCATTCTGTAGGAAAGAGGAAGTAAGGAAAGAAGTCCAGCAAGGGAATGTGTGGCTCCGCACCACCTTGGCAGGACAACCTGTTGGCAATATACAGGATGGCATGGCGGGGTCAGGAAGGTGACAAGGTGACAATTGAGAGGTTATTTCAGCAGCCCTGGCAAGAGGTGTCAAAGGGCTAATCTTGGGCAGAACTGACAGAAGCAAAATCAGAGGCCAATCCACTGATGCCACATCCTATAGGGAGAATGCAGGATGCAAGGGCAGACAAAAGGGGAAGGAGGGGGCCGCTGAACAAGCCCTTCAGTCGGCCCACGTTGGAATGGCCAGTGCTGTGTAGGAACAGCAAGTCCCAACAGTGTGGTCCAGGCTTAGGAGAAGGGGCTGAGTTCAGCAGCAGAGGAAATGGTCTGGGGAGAAGAGGGTCACCCAATGAAAGGGCTCAAGACATAAGAAATGTAAGGGTACTTTGTGCATGGGGGTCAGGACCCCAAATCAGTTGATAATATCATATGCAGTCAAAATCCCTGCCAGGTCTGTAGTCCCAGTTATTTGAAAGGCTAAAGCAAGAGGATCACAAGTTCAAGGCCAACTCAGGAAACTTGGCTATTTAGCAAGATTGTCTTTCAGAACGAAAAAATTTTAAAGTGATGGAGGAGCTAGGAATGTAGCTCAATGCAAAGGCCCTGGGTTCAAATACCAAAAAAAAAGTATGTGAAATACTTTTATGTGTATTTATATGAGGCCTTTTCAACATGTGTGGCAGGCATTTGTCTTTGAGAGACACTACTCTTAGATAAGACCCAAAATCCCTAACTCGAAGTAATTCCAGGGCTTCCCAGTGGCAAATGCAAGAATGCATTTTGCTGTACATGTGTGAAAAGTTGGAAGAGTTTTATAGAATGGAAACGATCGTGGTTCTTGAGAGGAAAGATATTAGAAAGAGGTAAGTATTGATCTGGTTCATGAAAGAAACAAGGCAATGGACAACAACAAAAAGAAGTGGAGAGGGTGCCCACATGGGGACATGTGGGTAGCGACACAGAGATGTTAAATGACTCCAGCATTTTGGAACACAATTAATATATCAGGTACAATTGTGTGCAGTTGCAAACAAGAAAATATCCGAGGGGCAATAGCTAAAAGAATAGAAGTGAGTTTCACATAACAAGAGTCCTAAAAGTTGGCAGTGGCCAGTGTCAACTAAGTCACTCAAATGTATCAGAGATGGCATTTCTGATACTATTGTAGCCCTTTCTTCATGTTGATCCCAGTAGGGCTGCTTTCTCCAGCCATCACATGTATCCAAATTCAAGACAGAAGAGAGTGATGCCGGCTATTTCATTTTGAGTGCCTTCAAAAGTAGACCCCAAAAGAACGACCTTGGGTGTAGAATTTATTCGGTAACTGATTCTAGATAGCAGAAAACGAAGCTAGAAGAGTGAGAGAGGAAAAAAGAAAGAGTCAATATGAAGAGGTGTGAAAGGGGTTGCAGCCTTGAGCAACAGGAGCTCATCAAGCCTTTGCCTCCTGAGGGGGCACACAGCCCTCCCAGATTCACACTCCAGAAGGAGAGGCAGTTTAAGCATCTTCCCATCAACCCCTGCCCACGACAGATTGAGAGTTGACAGCAAGGGTATGAAGGCCACATTGCAGAGTTTGTTTGTGGACAGGCCCAGAGGATGCCCAGGCGGTTAGTGAAAGTCCAGGAGCAGAGGGCGGGAAGGTGCACAGCACACACTTGGTGGGACTGTCTGCAGCAAATGAGTTCGAACAGCACAGATTGGTCCACCTGTCTGTTCCTGCAGAGCTCTGTGTTTCATTGGTTAGAACCGCACAGCTTGGCTACTGCCAGCTGAAAGGGAGGCTGGGAAGAGGACCTTCTGCTCTTCTGGGCTCTACCATGGAGCAGAAAAGGAAGAAATGATTGGAAGGTCCAGAGATGGAGCAGAAAACTGTCAGATTTCACATACACAAAGCACATCTTCTTTTTAAAAGTTTTTGAGGGTACTGGGGATTGAACCCAAGGCCTTTGCACTAAGTGCATTCACAGATCTTTTTATATTTTTTAGTTGGAGACATATTACCACTAAGTCACTAAGTTGTCCAGGCTAAGATCAGAACTGCGAACCTCCTGCCTCAGCCTCCCAGATTGCTGGGATGACCAGAGTCTCCCATCACAGCTGGTTCACCTCCTGGCTTTCTAAATGAGAAAGCAGCCGAGTCTCTGGCAGGGTAAGCAACTTGCCAACTCCAGTGCTGAAGTTAGAGTAAAGCTGGGCTCCAAGCGAGCCTTCCAGTCCTGCGGATCTTTCCGCTTTCCCCATAATAACCCTGTTGAGCTGCAGAAGAATGTCTTGGCTGGAAAGCTGTTTAAGAAAAAAAAAAAAAGGCAAGGAAAAGAAAAGAGCGAAAGCTCCTGCATAACCAAGGTGGGCTCTGTTGTCGTCAAACCTGGAACAATAAGCCCAGGCATGTGGACTTGGTCTGAGGGACAATGGGGAGCCACTGCAGAATGTTAAACAGGAGTGTGGCAATTTGAGTTGCTTGTAGGTAGATATTATATAAATATAAGGGGTTATTTCTCTGTTGATTACGGCTGCTGATTCAGCCAAGGGGAAATGGAGTTCTGGACAAGCGTGCACCTCCAGCGGTGGCTGCAGGCGCTGTCAAAGGGAGGTGCGGACTGCTGTCTGACATTCTCAAAGGCCCCTGCTCTCCTGAGAACGGCTTGATGCTTATTGCTAATAACAAGGCTGGCAGCCGGCTGCAGCTTTCACTCAAAATTCTCTGGTTTTCAGTAATCAAAGCCAGGCCTGGGTTGTTCTTTGGCCCTAGACTGCAAAAGGAATTTCCTTTATTTTTGAACATGGAGAGAATAAAAAGAAGTACAAGTTGTTTTATAAGACAAGTGGGGCAGCAATTTGAAATAGGCATTTAGACCTCTCTTAGGGATTAACATTGGGACTCATTTAAGGGCTTGGAGTGTTAATAAGGATGAGATGTATTTATTTTTCCCTGGGTTCTTTTTTAGGAATCCCTGGGTAGCATTCTGGAATTGATCTACACTGTTTCAAATTTCACACACACCCCCATTTTCCATGCTGACTCTCCCACTCCGCCCTTTGTCAGAGCTGCACCTATTTCCTCGGAGAAAATATCCCAAGCAGGGTGCAATTGGTATCCACAAATACTGTTCACTGGGTTGAAGCAGCTCTGCAAACAAAATGGCCTGCTTTCACCCAGGGAATCTGGTTTGAAAATTGGACATTAAGTCACACTTCTAATTGAAATGAATTTGATGGTTTCGGATCAGTCCCCAGCGATCCCAGCCCACATCATAAAAACCACCATAGGCAAATTGGCACCATTCAGCCTTGGCTCAAACAGGCTAGGGAATAAAGAAGATGTAAACTGAATTTGTGGTTCTTCTTATCCTCAGATAGACAGGCTGGGGGAGGGGACTTCCAGAGGAGCATTTCTGGGTTGGATTTCATCCTTTTCCAAATGCTCGGGGGAGGGGGACAGTGTGGTATAACAGAGAAGCTCTAGCTTAAGAGTCTACTCTTATCTCCAATAACAACTGATGCATTGTTCTTCTTTGGCAAGTCATTAAATTTTGTCACATCTCAATTCCCTCATCTACAAAATGGGGATAATGGCATTAGTGAGTCTCACGAGCTAGCGTCAGGCTCAGGCAAGGACAGCAGAATGGTTTGTTCGATACACTGAGGCAGATCTCAGAACCTAGGGCTCCTGAATGTTTGGCCAGTGTCCATTTCACCCATGTCATCCAAAGGACAAGATTCTTGCCCTCCCATGAGACAGGGCTGTGTTGTTAAAAGAGCTCAAAGCAAAGCATGGTGTCAAGATAAAGAGGGAGCTTGGGATCTAAAGGGGATTGTCACCAGGGTGCCCCAAACCACCTCATTACCCACAGCAGCTCCCATACTTATCTCAAGTCCAACTACCAAAGCCACTATATACACACATGTGGACCTACTATGAATGACACCAGCTCCAGAATAAATGTACATTGCCAGGCATGTGGCTACGAGATTTCCAGTGTCCTCTTACAACTATGCCAGGTAGATTTTAATAATTCCATTTGACAGACCAGAAAAGTGGGGAGGAAGGTCACACATCTTAGCCAAGGTCATGCAGCTGCAATGTTGTTGAGTGGAAATGACAGTGAATAGTCAAAACCTCACATTTTAACTGGTCAAGTGGCCATCTGGTATAATAGCAAGATTTCCCAGCTTTCCTTGCAGCTAGCCCTATTTTAGACAGTGGCCATAAGTGTAAATGAATTTCTAGGAAGCGTCTGTCCTTCTTTGGCCTTTTGTCTCTCCTGCTGTCTGGAATATGAATGTGATAACTGCTACAAGAACAGCCATACTGGTCTGTAAGTGACCTTGAACATGGAGACCACCAGGGATAAAACAGATAAACAGGATAGAAGGAGCCTGGGTCTTAGAAGGGAAAGGCCAAAGCCACTCAGTACTGCCTACCTCTAGGTGTTCGTGTGAACAGAAATCATGCTTGTACTCTGAATCACTGTTCCTGCATTTGCAGCCAAAGCTGTCCTAATAGACACAAGAGCTTAGGGGCAGACCTCTCTGCAGAAGTGTGATGGAGTTGCTCCCTGAATGGTGAGTGGACAAAGGGTACAAGTTAATCTGTTCTAGACAGCATATGCAAAGGCCTAGAGGTAGAGGATCATGAGGATTTGGGGCAGGTTTGAAGCAGAAAAAGGTCAAGAATTGCTATTCAGCTAAGATTTCTTTCAGTTACCACCACACATGTTGCCTCCTCTTTTCCTTCTTCCTCTCTCTTTCCACCTTCCTTCCATCCTTTCTTCCTTTCTCTTTCTTCCACCCTTGTATCCTTCTTCCCTCTTCCTCTCTGCCTTTGTCCCTCCTTCCCTTTCTTTCTTTTGTCCTTGCTTTTCTTTGACAACTATTTCTTCAGCATCTACTATGTACCCAGCACTATAATGAAAACTAGGCACACAATTTCATGGGACTGACAGTCCATTGGAGGAACAGGTATTCACTGAAGAGGTGGGAGAGAAAGGAAGAACATGTGTTGACTTCTTGTGACAGATAGAGAGAAGTACTGATTTGCTGCCCAGACAATATTTTCACTGCCTTAGGGATCAGACAGCTTCCAACTGGCAGCCTAGGGTCTTGGGAAGGTGCCCCTTCTGCCTGCCTATCTCTAACATGCTTCCAATAAAACACTGTAGCAGCTAATATCTTGGTGGCACCCTGTAGATATGCAGCACCAGCATGTTGCATGGATGAGGTCATTTCATCATTTGGTTGCCCAATCAGCGTGTCTGTCATAGAGCCCATCTCTTCCATTTCACCTTTCAGCACAGATGAAAACAAGTGGGCCATTATTTTCCAGGCAAGCACTTGTCAACTACAAGTTCCTTGCAGAGACGGAACTCACTGCAGAGTGAAAAACAAGCATGGGAGAAGAGCTCCATCTTTCTCATCTGTGTACAGTGGGGTGATAATCCCATACCACACACCTTAATGCTAAGTTTATCTGAGAAGCTTTGGCCTTTCAGGAAAGATAGCAGTATACGCACCATTCGCTCACCACCACGCTAATTGGTCTTCTTTGTTGAATCGAATGATCACAGTTCCTCTCATTTTCCCTTATAAACATGACATTTGGCAGCAAAATATTTAACCCCCATGGGCCTTGGGAACCAGCACTGATTCTCAGACAACAAACAGTGTACTGGCCTTTGTCCCTTACTGGCCCTGCACTCATTTCCTGCCAGTAGTCCATCATGGAACTGGTGGGGACCCCCCCCCCCACACACACACACACACTGTGTGTCACATGGGTGAGTAGGTAGGGAAAACATCCAAGGGCATTTCCAGTGCCCATGGAACTGAAGGAGGCCTCTCCTTCACTGTTCTGATTCAGTAAAGGGCACTCATGTGACCTGATCTTTTGGGAGGACTTTGAATGTTGAGCAGAGTGACGTTCACTCTGAGACAAGCCCAGAGAGTATTCATTTGTTCAGCAGAGGTGTCTTGACCCCACTTCTCTAGTGCCTGCTGCCCAGCTAGGTCTTTCTCAGAGTTTCTACCTTCCCAAGAATTTTCCATTCTCCCCGTATCATCTCAAAACATTTTCCTTTGCCCAAGGTAGCCAAGAGTCAGTGTCTGTCATTTGTACCCCTCAAATGCCAAACAGATCCAGGTGATTTCTGAATGGGACATCATATTATTATTAATATCCAACATCATTGGAGAGGAGAATTAATTAGCGCCAACCCTCTTACTTCACCTATCAGTGGGGCAGTCCACAGAGGATTTTATCCCTGAGCCACTAATGAATTTTGCAACTGTCACAAAACAATGCAAATAAGTAAGATCCACATCTGCTGAACACCATCATGAGGTCAAACTGTGGGTAAATAGATGCTTGCTTCAAGGAGAGGGTAAATCCTAAGGTGAAGAGTGACAGGGCTTTGTTTGCATAAACTCAGCAAGGTATTATGGGTAGGATATTAATTAAATCATGCTCCTGGGCCTCACACAGCCCCAGCTCAATGGCTTCAGCTTGTTGACAAACTGAACGCAGGGCCCCTGGAGAGAGCACTAACATTTTGATGAACAGGATTTGTTGGGGTGATGTTTCCTAACTAGCATTTTAATCTAATTTTTGACGCTTTCTCTGAGCAACCTGGGAAAAAAAATGTTATGATAAAAGAGGGCCAAACATCAAATGTCCAAGAGATGAAACTTGCACCTAGTCTTAGTCCACTGGACTGGCTTGCCAGGAAGGATCCTGTGCTAGACCCAGCCCGCCCTAGGCCTTCCCTCCATCCAGCTTCTCTCTCCCCTCCTCGACGCACACACTCCAGGGAGAACATCCCTGAATAATGTTGAAGCTGCCTCGGGTTTCAATGAAGTTTTAATGAGTCTGAGAGTCTGCCTAAGACCCCTGAAATCTTTCTTTTTTCTTCTTCTTTCCTTTTTGAAGAAATTAACCCGATAGCAGGTACTGTCTTCACAGAAAGGGCTATTATTTTCAGGTTGAAATGAAAGACCCCTTCTCAGCTGGAGTGGAAGGTTGGTCATTAAAGGACCCATGGTGGCCACCAGATGTACCCACTCCCTGAGAGACACTGACCGGGTACGTACAAATTTCTCGTAATTGACTAATGACCGTGGTCCACCCAACCCCACCATTCCCATCTTCATTTGCACTACATGGCCTCTTTCAGCTCAAAATTTCATGCTTCGCTGGAGGATTAGAAAGCCTCTTTTATCTGAGAATATGCAGACAAATATGAACTAATTAATGCTCCCATTGGCCCCCTGGGAGTGTTTGATTGTCCTATGGCCCACCAGCTTCCCAGGCATTCTTGACATAGTGCTGGTTCCCTGCTTGGCCTCTCCAGCCCCACCCCCAACAGTTCTCAACCCCGCTTCTTCCAAAATACTTTTAGAATCTGTCCACCCTGTGCCATCTCTGCTTTTCCAAGTTAGTTGACTTGACTAGGAAACCAGACCTCCACTTTTTCTTGCTCCTCCAATCTATTATCTGATTCTCTACCTCACAGGCAAAGGGAGATTTCTAAGATATAAATCTGAGCAAGTCATTTCTTGCTTAAAGGCCTAAGGTGAGTGTCTTACTCAGAGCCCCTCCCTGAATCCTCATCCTCCAACACTGGTTTTCTTTGATTTCTCAAACACCAAGATTGCTCCTGCCTCAAGGCCTTTGCACATGTTGTTCCTTGCTCCAACATGAGGACTAGGAAGTGTCCAGTTATGCCAGATCTCCCAAGTATTATTCCCGGCTTCTAAATTTCAGGGTGGTTTCTTAAGCAGCAAGACTGTGAGTACAGCTAAACTGATATACCATCAATTCTTTCTTCTACCAAGAACAAAAAAATTTCATATTGGAGATCCTTTCCCTACTCTCCATCCCTAGGATTCTGGTTGGGATGGTCCCACCCTCAGCTCCAGACCCAGCCAATCAGAACTTTTCATCCCTCTAGCCAGAGGGCAGGATCAGACTCAGTATGTGACTCAAGCTATAGCAATAAAACATATAACTCAGAAAATTTCCCCACAAGAAATGAGAAAGAAGAACATCTTTCTAGCAGTCTCTGAGCTCTTAGGTGAGAAAACTAGAGCTGCCTCCTAAAAGAAAGAGCCCAACTAAAACCCAGAGGGAAATCGGATTGAAAGGGAGAGTACAGAAGTTTGATGACACTGATCAAGTGCCTGGACCTAGCTATTCTGATGCTCTAACCCCAACATAAAAGTATCTCTTTTCCTTAAATTATTTTAACTTGGTTTTCAAGTTATTTGTGACATCAAAACTTCTAACTTGTATAAGTTCCCATTTGTGTCTATCAGCCTTAACATTGTACCTTTGCTTTCAACCATGCACACCCTGACCAGGTCCTTGTCTCAATTTTGTCTTTATTTCCCCTGTCCTGACTCTGTGGCCTTATCTTTAGTCTGTGGCCAGTCTCTTCTCTCTTCTTAGAAACCAAATAGGAGGTAGCAGCTTCTTTCAGAAAACAGGCATGGAATCTCAAGACCCCACCACTTTGTATTTCTCCTTTGAGCATCCTCCCCATGGCAGAGAGAAGACTGGCAGGCAAATGACTTGGTCTGCATATAGCAAGACCCAGTGACACCTGTGCTCTGTTCCAGTGCTTGGAAATCTGCCGGTTGCAAGAACTAAAGAAAGAACTCTAGTTTCAAGAAACACCACTGGGCCAAATGTGCAGTACACGGAGCTACCAAATGTTTGATTTGTTTATATCAAACGTGGTGGTCTTCGGGCAAACTTATTGCAAAGTTTCTAATAAGCACTGTTTGCCAACATGTCCCAGAGTTTGTTAATTAAGCAATAATAGCCTATTTTGATAAAGCAAATGGTGTGATAAGAAAAAAACATGTTCCTGCATTTTAAGCAAAATAATGAATGAATGAATAAAATTTACATGCAAATTTGTAAATAAATAAAACATTCAAGTAATTTTTCTTTCAGAGAATTCATACAGAATCTCAACATGTACTGAGATGAAATTGCCATTACTTTTAATGTTTCTGGAGTTTCTGTTTTAAAAGACAGCCTTCTTAAGTTGTGTAAATTCTAGTTTGGTGAGTTATTAAGCCATGATACTAGTGTAAGATCTTTTCAAAGTCTTCCTTTTCATCCCTCCCCCTTAGTGTTCAAGGACTGTTGATGCCTGATCTTAGTCACAGAGTAATTCATGTTCTTAGGTGTCACTTAAGCCCCAAGAGATTGATATGTACCTTCAGACAGAGTCTGAGTTTAGCTCAGTCTGACCTTCTTCCACTACATATCATCTCCACGCTTAAAGCTTAATGATATAAAATTATTTTGTTTTTAGTCAATCTATTTCTAAAGGCAGAATCTGACCCAATATAAAATTTGCTCCTCCTAAACCAGTAGTCACACAAGCGACACGTGGGAACTCAGCTTCTTTGCCTCTCTGTACTATTTCTTCCAGGAGATGTGCATGTATGGCTAAAATGTTACTAAGCTGCTAAAAAAATGTATCTAGGTGTTAGATACTTAAACATAATGTAGAAATAGTTGATTCTAGGACTGAGTCTAAGAAAGATGAGCCTGGAACTTCTTCTTCAACCACAAAGATGTACTCAAATAATGTGGGAACGTGTGAAAAAGATGTGGGGCCAGCCAGAGGGTATTCTTTCTTGACATTCTTGGGACAACTTAAACATTAAATAAATAATATAAAAATCCATGACTTTATGATGTAAATGAAGCAAAATAGACTCTGTGGCCTTATCTTTGCCAACATGTCCCAGAATTTGTTAATTGAAATGAAAAGAAAGCTCTTCCTTATGACTACAGCCAATGAATCCCGAGGAAATGATAGACTTGGAAAGTCACCACTTTGCACCCATCAGAGGAATGATTGATACAGGTGAGGATTCTCACTAGATGATAAACACGATTGGGTGAAAATTTGCTGAAGAATCTGCTAGTTACACTTTCAAGTGCCTGCTCATGATTACTAATTGATTGTGAAAGGAAAAATGGTGGCATTACAGTGGAGAAATCTGGCGGATAACTGACTAGCAGTGGAGATGAGTGCAGATGTTAGGACAAAGCGGCACCATGTCTTCCTCAGAGGATGCAGAGAAGAACTCAAAACTACTTGGAGGGTGCTGCTGCCCCGTGGTCACAACCTGAGCCCGACCCGGAGGAAATTCTCCACAAACCCACAATGAGGGACATGTGTGCTCTGGGATTAAACTAGGGTCAAGAGTAAGAGTCCAAAAAATGTTACAGAAGACGTTATGAGGAAATGACAAATTTTTCATACAGATGTAGAAATAAGGTAGAGTTTTTGAATTTGATCATTATACTGGGGCTTTAGAAGAAAATATTTTTATTTTTAAGACCCATATATTAAAGCATTTAGGATAAAGGGTCTTGATATCTATAACTTATTCTTATCAGAATAATACTGGTATGTGTACACTTAATGTAATGCGTGCATGTAACTATGTACTTGTTATATACATAGAATGATTCCGGAAGTGTAGCAGAATATTGGCTATTTATGAGTCCGCATGAAAATACGTGGAAATTAATTCTACTATTTTCAGCAGTTTTGTGGAAGTTTATTTTTTCTGAGAATGAAAACACACACAAACACAAACCCTTAAAAGTTCCCTGTCAGGGGCCGGGGAGTTAGCTCAGTGGTTCTGGCGCCTGTCTTGCAAGCGCAAGGACCCGGGTTCGATTCCCCGGTAACCACATAACAATACTGGGTGTGGAGACCCACACCCAGCAGCAACCAGTACCACATACCACAGTGCCGGGCGTGGTGGCTCACGCCTGTAATCCCAGCACTGGGGAGGCAGAGGCAGGAGGATTGTGATGTGAGTTTGAGGCTGAGCTCAGGG
>PVIR01038163.1:0-14725 GCA_004026965.1 Petromus typicus
TTATGAAGCTCACAGCTATTTAGTGCTTTCTAGGAAAAGATTCTACGTCAGACTAGCATGAAAATCAATTATTAGAAAAAAAAAATCAAGTTCATTTTGTATGCTACAAAAGAGGACTCTCCTGCCCTCTTGTGGATGTTGTGTAGAACAGTACTTCTGTGAGGTCTAGAGTTTAGGTAGATTCTTTACTCAGGTTGTAGGTGAAGGTTATTTGTTAAGTTCAGTCTTTTTTTTTTTTTTTTTTAGAGACAGGGTCTCGCTTTGTAGTTCAGGTTGGCCCTGAGCTCAGCCTCAAACTCACATCACAGCAATCCTCCTGCCTCTGCCTCCTGAGTGCGGGGATTACAGGCGTGAGCCACCACCCCCGGCACTGTGGTGTGTGGTACTGGTTGCTGCTGGGCATGAGTCTCCACACCCAGTATTGTATGTGGTTCCCGGGGATGGAACCCGGGTCCTTGCGCTTGCAAGACAGGTGCCGGAACCCCTGGGCTAAATCCCCAGCCCCTGTTAAGTTCAGTCTTAACCAATAGAGATAAAAACCATAAGGAAGGGTGAAAAGGCCCCTGAGCTGCCAAAGAAAGCCTGTTGTATGTCGCTCAGAACAGCCTTTATTTTGACCAAGATCAAAAAGATGGTGGCAGATCCACAGGTGCAGAGAACCTATGTTATCTGTTTCTAGTTTTCATTCCTTTCAGGGTTATTTCTTTAAAACCTATGAGTGTGGTGTTTCTAGATTTATCAATAATAGAAAAGTTTAGAATCCTACTAGTTATGTAACACAATCTCAATTCTCAGTGGTTTGATATTACTGTCTGTATCAGAGTTGGTATGGGCTGGATAACTATCTTCCATTTTATTTTATTGTATTTTAAATTTGGGGGGGGGTTGTTTTGAGACAGTTTTTTGCTATTAGTTCAGGCTGGCCTTGAACCCCGCCGCTAAAATGCTGGGCTTACAGGTGTGCACCATGATGCCCAGCTAGCTTCCATTTTAAATCTGTATTGTGTGCACATTTTAATGATATTTTAGGTCACATTTGATTAATTCTCACTTAGTTGTGTGTAGAAGAGTAGTGGAAACTTTCCTCCTACAAAGATATTTTTCTGTTGTCTCCTAACACGAGCACAAGATGAATTCACGTATTTCTTTGTAGATGAGTACTCGATTTTTCTTTCTTCCTGGAACTTGTTAGTTAGGTGTTAGACCTTTTCTTTGCGTCAGATCTTTTCTTTCATAGTTCTTTTAACTTTTAACTCTGTTCTCTCTTTTAACTTTTCTTTCTGTCCAAATCTTTCTTTTTGGGACAGGTTGTCACTGTGTTGCCCATGTTGGCCTTAAACATGGCCAGCTCCTGCTGCAGCCTCTCCAGTAGCTGGGATGATGGGTGGGTGACGCCACACCTGACTCTCAAATCTTATTTTGAAATTACTTTTTGCTTTTTCTTCAACTTTTATAGTAGTATCTTGTTTGTAATTTAAGTATTTCCTTTTCAATTCCTTTTTCTGATCCTGATTTTTGTGCTCAGTTTTCCTGCTGTTGGTCTTTTCTTCCCTGTGTGAAGAGACTCGTGAATTCTCCTGGAATAATCTGGGCAGGGAGGGTCGGGTCCACTTGTCACTTGCTCATTCCGTGAGCCCCGTAGCCACCATCCCATTTTCTCCTCACTTACAGCGAAAGTGTCAGAGTTCTGTCTGTGCATGCCATCTCTGACTTCTTTCCCCTTGTCTGTCCTGAGCCCTTTCCGTGGGTTGGGATGTGACTTCCAAGTGGCCAGTTCTCAGTCTTTGTCTTCCTTGACCTGTTACCTGCAAGACGGTCCTTTATTCTGCAGATACTCCCTTCACTTAGCCCGTAGCACACTGTCCTCTTGGTTCTTTTGCTGCCGGTCTCTCTCAGTTATCGTTCGCGGGTGTCTTTTCATCTTCTTGACCTTTACATATAGGCTTGTCTGGGCATAGTCCTTGCGGCTGTCTGTAATAAAACTATGCTTATTTCCAGTACTACAGGATCTTACGATCCACCTTTATGTTGCAATTATGAGGTCAAGGCTTAGCACACTTTTTCTGTACAGGTTTGGTAAGCTGGGTGATCTATTTTTCTTTTGTACTAGTGATCGAACTCAGGGCCTCCCACCTGCCAGGCAGGTGCTGTGCCCCTGAGCTAAATCCTAGGCCCTATACGTTTGATGATCTTTATAGTTCCTTTTTTTAGATTTCGTGCGCCATGTGCTTTTGTTATGACCGCTCAGCTCTGCTGATGTAGTGTGGAAGCATCCGGAGGCAGGAAAATAAGCGGGCCCAGCTGGGTCTGCACGCAGGACAGAGGACTGCCTTGGGCCTGCAGGCCTTCGTTGGCTGACTTCTGTATTTGATGCTGATCTGCACACTTACATTTCTGATCCTCTTGTTCCACTTGCCTATCTTAGATCTTCGTGTGAATGTTTAGCAAGCATCTGAAAATCAGCAGCATCTGAAAATCAGTATCCTCGTTTTCCAGTTTTTGTCCAAATCCATGCCTCTTTAATCCTTACCGTCTCGTCATATGAGACAGCCTCACCCTCTCACTCACCTAGTCCCAAAAACCCTTTGACCTCCTTTTCTTACAGCCTGTATCCAGTCAGCGAATCCTGTTTGTTCTGCTTTTTGAATTAATCTGGATTCTAATTCTCCCTTCTTCACCACTGCTGTCCCAACAGTCTGGGTGACCGCGGTCATCCCTTCTGCCGGGGCCGCCTCCTGGCCCGCTCCCTCACTTTCTTCTGGTTTGGCTCAGCCCTTAGCTTTCCTTTGAGACTGGTCACAGCTCTCCAGTCCCAGTGCCCACTACCAGGAGTTCCCCATGGACCCCGAGACCGTCTTGCTTCACACGCCACTGGCGAAGGCCCACCTGGAAACTTGGGGTTTCCCACACTCCTCCCCAGGTCCGAGAACTCGGACTGCTCCGCCGTGCTCTTACAGCCTGGCTCAGGACAGGCCGCTGGAAGGAGGTGCACCGGGCGAGGTGTGGCGGAGTGGGCTGCGCAGGGCCGGCTCGACCCTGTGCGTCCTCTCAGAGACTGGAGGTGGAGGGGCTGCGGTCTCCTCGTGCCAAGCTCTGGCTTGGTGTCCTGTGCCTTCCCAGGGCCTCTCGACTCCCCAGCAAGTGGAAGACAAGGCAGCCATGGGTGTAGGAACTTCAGGCTGGCTGGCAAGGACTGAGTATTGATTTTTAGCACACAGACGTGGCCCAGGTTTCCTCCCGATTCCAGTCTTGGTGCTTCCCCTTCTTACCCAGATTCATTTTCCTCCACAACATAGTCTCGGTCTGGCCTTCTCTATTTTCTGTCTGTCCTCTGTCGGGACATAAGCTTCTGGAAGGCAGAGCCTGTATCAGTCTTGTTCATTGTTGGGGCCGTGTTGCCCAGAACCTGGTCTGGCTGGAGATCACAGTTTTAACTAGTTGTTCGGACACCTAGAATGTAGGAACCGGCCGTGAATTTGAGCCTGACCAAAGGGTGACAAGGATGAAAAATAGAGACAAACAACTTAGGATCTGGGGGACATAGAGCCCCAAGTGACTGGCGCACCTCGGCTTTCTCCACTGAGACACGGCACGAGCAGTTAGAGTCCACGGGACTCACCTGTCTCTCCCTCCAGCAAACAGCTTCGCCTCAGGTGTTTTGACTTTTCCCTGAGGGGCGTCAGCCCGCCTCCCCGCCTGCCCGCCCTCCCGCTTTCTTCTCAGCGCTCACCATGGAGGCGAGGGAGGCCTCATTTTTAACATCTGCTTTTCCACACGGGAGAGTCAATGTTGGACGGACAAACGAAACAAAGGAAAGTGTTTTCTTGGGGTACGCAGATGTGGCCTGGGGCTGGCAAGCGTTTGGCCTGGTGAGCTGGGGGAGCTGCCTGGGCCTTGTGTGCACGGCCAGGCCGCAGCGTCCGTCTGCCTGCTCCTCTCCCTCGGTAGAGCCCGGCCTCGGTCGGCGGGGGCTACCTGAGCGCTTCTTCTGTCCCCGCCACTGTTTGCTGCAGCCGTTGCCTCCCTCCTCCCTCCTCCCTCCCGGGTGCTCATCCTGTGGGCAGAGCAGCTGGATGCCCAAGGCCAGCGTGACTGAGTCCTGGAAGTTGTGGTGACATAGACGCTGCCTCTGCTGGCGCAGGTGGGACCAGCCGTGTGTGTCCGAGAAGGGAGAGACAGTCACCTGACCAGTTTCTCACCAGACATGCTGCGTTTTCCTGCAGGTAGACGAGGCCTCTCTGGTCACCTGACTTTTTTCCCTAGGGATTTGCAGCAGTTCTTGCCAAAGCCGTTGCCTCCCTCGACCTGCCGGTGGAAGTTACTGATCTGAAAGAGTATGATCCAGATGATCGCCTGGTGGACGAGGTTGGTCATTGTCTTTCTGTGCTGTTTAATTAAGACTGAAATTTAATCAACCTTCTGACTTTGGGAGTGAATAGACTACTCAGAGAAAATTTAATATCCAGCTGAGGGTTGATGTATCAGTGGGTTGAATTGCAGTGTGAGTGAGATGTGTTGGATGAGTGATGCGTCACACCGAGTCTGGGGCCAGCCATTCTTGTGGGTGTCAGATTCCTCTGGGCCCCAGGGGCACGGAGGGCGGGGTGGCCAGGTCCCCTGTGGCCCCTGCCTGGATTCTTACTGTGTGAGGCTGGTACTGGTCCTGGCGCGCCTGGTGCGAGGAAAGACCCAGGCGGAACAAAGGCCTGGTGCTAAGAGCTCCGGAGGTGAGCTCTCAGGGGTGCAGTGGCCTCCCCGAGTTACCTAGTGTCGCTGAGGGCTTCCCTCTTTCCCCTGCTTAGTCCATCCCCTCCCATTGTCAGGCTCGGGGGAAATTCTGCCTTCCTTGATTCTCAGCGTCCCAACCTGGCATTAGCAGCATCTCCTGCCGCCTTGTTAGAGATGCCGATTCCCCAGCCCCGCTGGTGGGCTTTGTTCGTTGTTTCCCAGTACTGGAGAGTGACCTAGGGCCTTTACACTGAGCTGTGTCCCCAGCCCTTTTAATATTTTGAGACAGTCTCACTAAATGGCTTGGGCTGTATGTGAATTTGTGATCCTACTGCCTCAGCCTCCCAGGCTGCTGGGATTACAGTAGTATGCCACCATGCCTGGCACGGAGCTTGTTTTTAACAAATGTTCTAAGTAAGTCTGACTTTGATGTGGGGGAAACAGCTCCCTGGGGGTTGAAACATTTTTCTAAAAGGGCCAGGCAGTAACTGTCTATAGTTTTCCAGGCCATGTGGCTGCCATCAAGGCACCAAGTGGCCATAGACAAAAACAAGTGACTGTGGCTGTGCTGTAATGAAGCTCTGCTGTGAAAACAAACAGCAAAATCCATCCTGGAGACACGAATCCTACTGCTGAGCAGGTTGCAGTGGGCCTGGGCACAGTGGCACACGCCTGTCATCCCAGCGCTCTGGGAGGCCCGGGCAGTTCAGTGACTCGGTGAGGCCGTGTGTCAGGATAAAGAGAAAGGCTGAGGGATGCCACCCAGTGCCAAGGCCCTGGGTTTAGTCCCCGGGTCCGCCCCCTTCTCCTGGTGGGCTAAGGCCAGGAGGTTTCTTTAGCCCAGGAGTCCAGGCCAGTCGGCAACACAGGCTTTGTCCAGACAGGCAAGAGGCAAACAAAAACCAAAAGCACTAAGGGGCAGAGCAGAGCTGGCCGTGAGTTGCTGTCTGCCTGTGGTGTGCAAGTCCTTTTATAAATGTGTACCTGCAATTCTGCAATTTCTTGCTTGCTCCAAGAAACCGTTGGTGTATAGATAAGTGTGTTTGAATATACTCTCAATAATAACACACACACACACACACACACACACACACACACACATATATGTAAAATATATATATTCTCTCTCTTTGTATGTATATGTATGTTTTTTTTTCAGTATGGGGGATTGAACCCAGCCTTCACGCTGAGCTACACCCCCAGCTTCTTAAGAAATTTTGAGACAAAATCTCACTAAGTTGTTCAGGTTCAGCTCAAACTGACATCCTCCTGCTTCAGCCTCCTAGAGAGCTAGGATGACAGGTGTGTACTGCTGAGCCCAGCTTTATAAATACCGTGGTGCCTCGGTTCACCAACTTGACTCTTTGCATGACACTGGTTGTAAACTGAGTTAGACAAGAACCGAATAAAACTCAGTGGTGAGATTCATTGTTGGCCTCATGGGGAAATCCGATTAGGTTCTTGTTTGGCAGTTTGGTTTGGCATCAGAAGTGTGGAGAGAATTGAGTTTGTAAACCGAGGCACCACTCAATTTACAAAAAGTACAGCAAAAGTGGATACTTAGTATGGGACCTACTTCACACGAGTAGTGTGACTGCACAGGATCAGCAGGACTGAGGATGCTGTTACTTTGCATTAAGGGTTAATTTACATTTAAACCTTTTTTCCTTTCTTATTCTTTGGATGCTGGAAGTCAGGGCCAAGTCTATGCTCTATCACGGAGCTCTCCTCCAGCCCCTTACATCTAAGATTTAGCTCATGACTTGTTCAAGTCATTTTCCAGAAGCCTTTCTGCATTTTTTCCCCTGCCTGTTTGGGATCTTTGTGTTCAATATGACTAAATGGAGATGGTAGCGATGTGTGTCTACAGAGTGGAGTGGAGCCTGTGAGGAAGCTCCGCCTTCCCGGAGACCCCGGGCAGGAGGAAGGGGCGGACTTTCTCTCCTGTGCAAGGCCAGCTGGTGTCTCTGTCCCTTGGAGAGGGAGGAGTCATGTTGATGAAAGAGCCGGTGTCCTCAGAGATGAGTGTGGCATGCCTGCTTGCTTTTTAAGAAAGGCTTTTCTTCATGACTGTTATGTGTCTCGGATGTGCTTGATAATCTGTATGTCGAATAGCCTGGTGAAGTGGCCGCTGTCTCGGTTAGGTCACCAGTCAGAGTGTCTGCGTCTTCCTGGTTGCTACGTACACTGATGGGCGCCCGACCGAGGGCGCAGAGTGGTTCTGCAGGTGGCTGGAGGACGCGGCCAACGATTTCCGCTACAGCAAAACCTACCTGAAGGGAATGAGATACACGGTGTTCGGCCTGGGGAACTCTGTCTATTCGAGCCACTTCAACAAGGTTGGTGTGTGTTAAATTACAGGTTAAAAATTCTCCTTTAATTGAAAACAAAAAATGCAAACATATATTTGTATTTGAAATCTACAAACATTGTTAGTTAATAACAAATTATTTGGTCCCTCCTGTCCCCTGACTATTCTGAGGATTAAATCCAGGGCCTCTGCACTGAATTACCTCCTTGTTCTTTTAAATATTTTAAATTTTAAAATAGGGACTTCAAAAGTTGCTAAGTAACCCAGGCTGGACTCACACTTGTGATCCTCCTGCCTCAGCCTCTCAGAGTGCTGAGATTACAAGGATTTGTCACCACGCTTAACCCAAGCTAAGTCTTAATACAAGCGAACTCATTTTCTTTGTCTTTTTTTTGAGACAGTGTCTCGCTTTGTAGTTCAGGCTGGTCCTGAGCTCAGCCTCGAATTCACAGCAATCCTCCTGCCTCTGCCTCCGAGTGCTGGATTACAGGCGTGAGTCACCACGCCCAGCACTGTGGTATGTGGTGCTGATTGCTGCTGGGCGTGAGTCTCCATGCCCAGTATTGTATGTGGTTACCAGGAATTGAACCTGGGCCCTTGTGCTTGTAAGATGGGTACTGGAACCACTGAGCCAAATCCCTGGCCCTTTGTCATTTATTTTTAAAGAGGAGTAGAGGAAAAATATTAATTATCCTTTATGTAATAAAGCATAAGTCCTTCTGTTTGTTTTTTGGGTCATTTTCTAAGTGACGTGAGCTTGGTTCCTTTGCTTTTGCATCATGTTCTCTTTGCTTTAAAAAGTAAAACTATGGAACCTCCTGTTTTTTTCCATGGTTCTAAAAGGTGGCTGAAGTGCGGTGTGTGCCTGGCCCCCTGGAGGGCGGCTTGCCTGTCTCGGGTGGGGTGTGAGAGATGACAGGCAGCTCTCTAGAATTTGATTTTATGCAGTTGTCATAGCACAATGTAGATTTCCTGTCACATTTTCAAAGGAGTTAGGCTAAGAATGAGAAAGTTGGGATCCATGAGTATTTTCTGTAAGGTCCCCTCAGGACACCTGTTCGGTTTCTGCACCCGAGACCTGTGCCCTTTGAACTTTGTCCCTCATCTTAATTGCTGACTTACAGTGAAATAACCGAGTTGATGAAGTCATGCGTCTGGCCAAACTGATTGCATCTGCACATTGCTCATAAGTGGGCTTTGGTCCCACAGGTTTTGGCACATTTTCAGAAGCGGTTTATTTTATTAAGGAGTATTTTGTTTTGACCATGATTTAGAGTAGTAGTTTTCACATCCTTTCGTGGTTATTAACCCTTTGCCTGCTTAGAGTCGATTTTCCCTTTTGCTAGAAAGGTAAATCCTCTGCAGAGAGTTAGAATGTGGGATCGCAGCCCTTTGGGTTGCAGCTGGAGCTCGGGCGCTCGGGGCCCTGCCTGCCGAGCTCTCCTAGGGCTTCAGCTGTCACCCCTGAACTGGTGCAGAGTGATCTGAAGGTTGATTTCGGGGACCATGACTCCGTGCTCTCTGCCTCTTTTCCCGCAGGTTGGCAAGAGCGTGGATAAGTGGCTGTGGATGCTCGGAGCGCAGCGCGTGCTGGCTCGAGGGGAGGGCGACTGCGACGTGGTCGGGAGCAAGCACGGCAGCATCGAGGCCGACTTCCTGGCCTGGAAGGCCAAGTTCATCTCCCGGCTGCAGGTGCTGCAGAGAGGAGAGCACAAGTCCTGCGGCGGCCGCTGCAAGAAAGGCAAGTGCGAATCCAAGCTGCGCGGCCCCGAGGAGACGGAGCCAGGCTCGCGCCCTCGCCCTCGACACGGACACGGATCGCAGCCCAGAGACGCCGAGGTGCGTAAGCTGGAGCTTTCGCTTCTCTCCATTTTCCTGCTGGGTGTGGAAAGACTGTGCTGGGGCTTCCGCCGGGAAGGTCTGGAGCCCGGGAGCTGAGGCTCGGGTCGCCCTTCCTGAGTGGTTCCATTTGTGACTGGGACTGAGGGCTGCAAGTCCTGGGTCCTTTCTCTCTCCCCTCACATCCTAGACATTTCCTCTCTCAGTGTTCTTCAGACCCTCGGTTCTTTTGGAACTCACATCTGCAGGCCACGTAGCTGCTTCTGGCTTCCCAGCTGTCACCTTGGCCACCTGATCGCTGCATTGTTACTCGGGAGGCACCCTCAGTCCTGACTCTTTGTCTTTCTCTAGCTCTGTTCTTGTCCGTTATTCTCTGTGGGTCACGTGTGCATGTAAATGCATCACCCGGCTCCCTGCACTGACAGACTCGCGGCCTTCTCGTTGCCAGGAGCCATTTCTGTGAGAACTGTTTTCTCACTCTTTGATGAATACCTCCAGGGGCTTTGCCCACGCTCTCTTTTCCGGCCATGTTGAGTTGTGCTGTGACTTTGGCCGCACCCCACCAACTGCAGTCTGCCCCCAGCTTCAGCCCTCTCACACCCCCAGCCAGCTCTTCACACCTTCTCTCCCTCTCCTTCCTGTGCTCTCGTTCAAAGCCGTTCCAGGGCACCTCTGACTGTGCGTCCCCCTGTCTACCAACCTTCCCACCTTCCCTGCCCCTGTCTGCAGACCCGCTGTCCGGGTCCTGCCTGCCCAGCTCTGGCCTCCGCTCTCTCTGCCCTTCTGTCGGTAGCTGCCTGCCTGTGGGGCTGCGCCCCGACGTAGATAAGGTGGAACTATTTCTGTTTAAACAAACACAAAGGAAGTAAAAGTAGTCTGTGTTGCACATTTTTAGTAGCAGATCCATTTGTCTTCTCTTTGTTCTAGTGAGTCTAGAAGACATTTTTTATTAAAGCAAATTTGCATAACATAAAATTTATTGTTTGAAAATATATAGTCCAGTGGTGCTTAGCATGTTTAGAATTGTGTGCAGCTACCATCTGTGTATCAAGTTCCCAAACATTTTCCTCATCTCGGAAGAGAACCCCTGAGCCAGCCCATCCCTGCTCCCTCGCTGTGCCTAGCAGCCCTCAACTTGCTTTCCTGTTGCATCGTCTTTGTCTAATAAAACACCAGGTGTGCTCCCTCAGGTCCGCGTCACCATCTGTTTGGTGCTGCTGTCAGAGACTGGGTAACTTCTTAAGAACGGGGCTGGTACTCCTTACTGCCTGGGGAGGCCGGAAGTTCAGGGCCAGCTGGGTCTGGGGCTCCACCCTCAGGTCTGAGACCCCTGCACAGCCCCTCCTCCAGCGCCAGTGTCAGTGGCATTGTCTCCTGTGAATGGCCGTACTCCTGACTTTGGTGAATATTTTATAATATCTTGAAGAGTGGAAAATTTGAATGTTACAATGATTAACTCTGGGGATGAGATTCTTCCCCCTGCAGACTTCGTTTTTGTGCTTTGTTCTGTTTACCTGGAGGCTGCGGCCTGCTGAGGGCAGCTCTGGGCCCTGGTCTCCTTGAACCCGTGTGCCTTGTGGCACCTTCTCCCTCTTCCCTGTGACCAGCAACTGTCAGGAAGTGTCTCTCATCTCCTGGGCAGTCTTTCTCAGCCCGTGTTCAGTCTCTTTGGATTCCATATTTTTAATTTTTTTTAGTTTTTTGAGACACGGTCTCACTTTGTGGTTCAGGCTGGCCCTGAGCTCACTATGTAGCCCAGGCTGCCCTCGAACTCGAGGCAATCTTCCTGCGTCTGCCTCCTGAGTGCTGGGATTACAGATGTGAGCCACCACGCCCGGCACTGTGATATGTGGCTCTGAGTGTCAAACTCAGGACCTTGTGCTTGCCAGGCACCGAGTGCTGGCCACACTGCCCTCAGTGCTGAGAATCTTTGTTGCCTGGCAAGTGACTTGGAATGTGACGTCTTCTGCTCTGCTGTTCCCCTTTGGCTTGGGCCATCATCTTTCCTCCCCTGCAGCATCGCAAGAAGTTGCTCTCTGCAACTGTCAGTGCCCAGGGAGCGAGCTGCCTGCCCCCCCCCCCCCGTTGTTTCTCAAACACTCCTGCAGGGCCGTAACTGCTGTGTGCCTCCTGCCCCAGCCCTGGTGACTTCGCTCCTGTGCCTGCAGGGGCGGCCTCTGTCTCCCCAGCGAGGCCAGTTGATTCACCCTTCGCTTGGCTCCGTGTCCTCCCATCTCCTCCGGTGGTTTGTGAGCCGAGCTCCTGCAGTCTTCTCCAGGAAAGCAATACCGTTTCACACTTTCTGTGTGTTACTTCGGCTGGGCTGGAGTCTTTCTGAGGAGTAGGGAATGTGTTGCCTTCATTTTCCAGCCCTAATGCCCACCGTGAACTGTGCCTAAGGTTCATTGAAGAGAACTCTGCAGCTTCCCAATCTTGCGGAGCAGGCGAGTGGCAGCTGTGAGGATGAAGCTGGTTTGTGTGAGAGTCTGTCAGCTCCTGAGGTGGTCATTTCTGCCAGGAGTTCTCAGATTCTCAAGAGAAGGCACAGAGGGATGTCCAGGATGGGGTCAGCAAACTGGCTCATGGCCAGATCCAGCCCGCTGCCCATTTTTAAAGTGAAGATTTGGGGAACACAGCTGTGTTCACTCATTCATATCTTGTCCCAGGTCATTGGGGTAAGAGTGACAGTGCTGCATGTTTCAGACAGATTATGTACCTGCCAGGCTGGGAGTATTTACTGCTTGACCCCTTTTGAAATTTTTTCCTAAATTTCTTTTTCTTTTTTTTGAGACAGGGTCTCGCTTTGTGGTTCAGGCTGGCCCTGAGCTCAGCCTCCAACTCACATCACAGCAATCCTCCTGCCTCTGCCTCCCGAGTGCTGGGATGACAGGCGTGAGCCACCACGCCCGGCACTGTGGGATGTGGTACTGATTGCTGCTGGGGTGAGTCTCCACACCCAGTATAGTATGTGGATAGCAGGGATCGAACCCAGGTCCTTGCGCTTGCAAGACAGGCGCCGGAACCATTGAGCTAACTCCCTGGCCTCAGGCCATTTTGTTTTCTGTTAGTACCTTGAATCAGTGTCTCGCTAGGTCACTAAGTTGCGCATATTGGTTGGGCCTGAACTTGCAATCCAGCCTCCCAGAGTGCTACAATTATAGGTGTGGTAGAAGTTGAAGTTTTAAACTCTTGTTCGTCTGGCTCTGGCGGTATGCATAACCATGCTTGGCTCTAAATTAAAAACTGCGAGAAACAGCGAACTGAGTGTGGGAAGGGGTGTGGGAGAACATGCCTCTGCCCCTTGAATAGTGTTTCTCTGAGCATTCCTTTCCAGGAGGAAGATCCCTGCGAGAGCTCCAGTGAAGAGGGGTCAGGGCCTGACGAGCATCCAAGCCTAAATTCTGTCGTGGATGTTGAGGATCTTGGCAAAATTATGAGTCAGATGAAGAAGGAAAAGGTATTGTTGTTTTGGGAAATCTGGATCGGGGTGCTCTTTAGTGTTCTATTACAGTGGAGTCCCTCTGAGCTTATAGATGGTTTAATTTCTCTTTCTCTGTCAGTCCTGAAAGTTTTCTAATTTTTTTTTCCATATTTACATGGGCTTTGTGAAATTCTTTCCTCTCAACTCTGAAAAGTCTTCTAGCAGGATAAGCAGATTTTTGGCCAAGGACAGGGTAGAAGCTACTGAGATTTCACCCTGGGTTTTGTGATGTGATGATGCCTCGTAGGGTCATGGTCACGGAGACTCCAGGTATTCCTGGTGGCAGCTTGCCTCCTCTTTGCGTAGATTGAGTCATACTGGGGGCAGGATGGCCCAGGAGACTGGGAGGTGGTGTGTGGGTTCTGTGAGACGAATTTGGGAATATATAGTAAAGTAGGATTTTAAGTAGATGCCGATGACCTGAAATTAAAGTAATATGTAATATTACAGTTTAAGGTCTCAAAGAAAGTGTAAGTTTTGGAAAGTGAGAGAGTTCCCTAAACTGAGCATATATCATGCCTGTGATAAGGCTTGGAATAAGAATGAAGTAAAACTTTGAAAGTCTGGGTAGATCAATGATAAAGACTTACATAGATTCAAAGGAAAGAATTCAGTAAGCGACAGGCTGTCGTAATGTGAAAGTAGCCTCTGTGTTTCTGAGTAATGGCCAGTTTCTGTCTGGTGGAATAGATGAGGTCATATATAATAGCCCCATAAGGGATAGTGTACCTAAATGCATCAAGTTCAGTTCAAAAAGAAGTGTCCTAAATCTATATTGGTAAACTTTTAATATCTTCCTGGAAGATATCCAAGTAGACTTGAACAGCATGTACAGTGTATATTCAAAAATAAATTACATACAGTAAAAGACACATCGCCATTAATCTCCCTCAGAATAGTCCCCCTGACTTTGAGCACACTTACCTGACCGTTCTTCCCACTTTCTGAAGCCGTTCTGGAAGTCCTCTGTCATAAGCAGTCTTATACCATCAAAGTGTCATCAGATATTTGGGGAGTGCCATCTTGTGGGAAGGCAGCTTGTATGAACACGACCCAGCGTCTGCATCCGCCTTATTTACTGGATCTGGCACCATGTGACTTCTTGCTCTGCAAAGCAAACTGGCTATGATGGAATTGTCTTGAATTGATTCTGAATGTGGAAGGAGCCAGAACAGTGCAATGAAAGTCACAAGAGAAGCTTCTGGAACTGCTTTGCAGAGGGGCAAGAGTACAATGAAGAGCACCGGTTGTGACCGCTCATGGCGGAGGGGCACAGAAGGTGTTTTGGACATGGAAGGCCCGTGGTAGTCCTAGGTCATAAGTGATCCAAGGGATTTGGGTGAAATGTTTTGGGGGAGCAGATATAGTACATGGAGTGTCTCAGATTGCCATCGCAGCAAGTAAACCACCTAGAAATGACAAAATTTAGTGAGGGAGTAAAGACCCCAAAGCCCAGATTGTTTACTAAGTACAAGGGAAGAATGTTTATAAATTGAGAACTCCCATGATTCCACTGTATTCCCAGCGATCAAATCTAGCATAATTATCGGTAGTAAGATTTGACCTTACCTGTTTCCTGATGAGATGCACAGCAAGATCATCTGTGTGGTTTTGTGTAAAAAATATTTGATCAGATTCGAGTCGTGGAGAAGCAGTCGGACAAATGCAGCAAGTGGGACAGACAGACAGCTGGGCTGACTCTTCAGATGACTTGGTCAGTGGTAGGACACGGAAGGTAGCCCTGGGAGGGGGGCTGCTCTAGAATTAAAGATGACAGAGAAACATAGCCAAGTGCACCATCTACATTTTGCTCTTGGAAGAGCAGAGGTCATTGTCTGGACATCTGGCGATATTTGAAGTGGACTTTTCATTAGACAATATTGAATTTTTTTGTTAACATTTTAAACTGTAATTATGATATTATCGATCTGTAGGATCATATCCTTGTATTGGGAGATGGATTCTGCAGTGTTTAAGGGTGAAATCACGGGGTGTTATCTGTCATCAGCAAGCGTGGGTCCTTAGGTAGAAATGGAAGTTAAAACCAAAGCTTGAATCTTCAGTAGAAAAAGCATTCATTAAAAGCAAGAAGAAATGGTAAGTGACCTTCGCTTGAGGAGCTGACAAAGATCCGGGAGCCTTGGGGCCAGGGAGTTAGCTCAGTGGTTCCTGCGCCTGTCTTGCAAGCGCAAGGACCTGGGTTCGATTCCTGGTATCCACATACCATACTGGGCGTGGAGACTCACGCCCAGCAGCAACCAGTACCACATACCATAGTGCCGGGCGCGGTGGCTCACGCCTGTCATCCCAGCACTCGGGAGGCAGAGGCAGGAGGATTGCTGTGATGTGAGTTTGAGGCTGAGCTC
>PVIR01038164.1:0-14858 GCA_004026965.1 Petromus typicus
TTGAGACAGGGTCTTATTAAATTGCTCAGACTGGCTTTACTCTCCCAGAATACTGGGGTGTCTAGGTGTGGACTACTACACCCAATAGTTTGTTTTGTTTTTGAGACAGGATCTCCCTTTGTAGTTCAGGCTGGGGTGAGCTCACTGTGTAACCCAGGTGAACCTGGAACTGGTAGCAATCCTCCTGCCTCTCCCTCCCGAGTGCTAGGATTACAGGCGTGAGCCACCAAGCCCAGCTGTAATTTACATCTTTTTTAAAAATTTTGAGACAGGGTCTCCTTTGTAGTTCAGGCTGGCCCTGAGCCACCATGCCCGGCACCGTGGTATGTGGTGCTGGTTGCTGCTGGGCCTGAGTCTCCACACCCAGTATGGTATGTGGTTACCGGGGATTGAACCCGGGTCCGTAAGCTTGCAGGACAGGCGCCGGAACCACCGAGCTCAATCCCTGACCCTGTGATTTACATTTTTAAAAAGAGTGTTCAGGCTGCTTGGACAGAGTAGATGAGGGGTGTCACGTGAGGAGTAGCAGGGGTATCAGGATGGTATCTGTTTTTTGGTTTGGTTTTAATTTTTTAAAAGACAAGCTTTCACGGTATAGTTCTAGCTGACCTTGAACTCACTATGTAGCCCAAGCTGGCTGTAAGCTCACATCGATCCTTCTGCCTCAGCCTCCTCAGTGCTGGAATTACAGAAATGCACTGCAATGCCTGACATTAGGATTTTTTAAATCTTTTTTTTTTTTAAGGTTTTTTTGAGACAGAGTCTCACTTTTGTGGTTCAGGCTGGCCCTGAAGTAGTATGCGGTACTGATTGCTGCTGGGCGTGAGTCTCCACACCCAGTATAGGTATGTGGTTACCGGGGATCGAACCCGGGTCCTTGCGCTTGCAAGACAGGCGCCGGAACCACTGAGCTAACTCCCCGGCCCGATTTTTTAAATCTTTATTTATTTTTGATGTTAGGTTTTTTAAAAACGGTCTAGCTGTGTAGTCCAGGATGGCTTTGAACTCATGGCAGTCCTCCTGCCTCAGCCTCTCCCGTAGTCCTTGGACTAACAGTATGCCCCGCATACCTGGCTAGTGTGACATTGTAAAATAAGGGTGAGGAACACAGAAGCATTGACTGAAACTAAAGGAAGGAGAAAGGCTGAGGAAGAGCTTGGAAGGGGAAAGCGGTGGCCAGTTTTGCCAGGAAGTTAGTTGTGGGAAGAGAGAAGCAGACACAGCCTCTTGTGCGAAGGTAGTCACAAATCTAGAGGTTCGGATGAGGCAAAATCAAACTGCACTTTACAGGACAGCGTAGAGGGCAGGTGTGGTACACGCCTGTAAACCAGCACTTGGAGGCCGAGGCAGGAGGACCTCGAGTTTGAGGCCACCAGGGCGCCTTAGCAACTTAGCAAAAGCTTGTTTCAGAAAGGGTTAGGGGTTAGCTCAGTGCAAAGGCGCTCAATTCAACCTCCAGTACTTAAGAAATTCAGCGGTTGGAGTGTGAAGTGGTGTCGAATGCTCACCAGGGCCGTGCCCCACACATGTTCTCAGTTCTCTCTCTTCCCTAGGTATTGAAAACCTCCCCTTTGAATTGCAGAGAAACTTCCAGCTCATGAGAGACCTGGACCAAAGAACAGAGGGTAGGTGCTGAGAGGGCTTCCACGCCTGCCCGTTTATTCTGCTGCTCGCTAGGTCTGTGTCAGTTGACACAATCTGAAGAACTGTGGCTTTTTATGCTTTTGTAATTCCTTTTCTCTGTTTCTCTCTTGCAATTTTTACACAGTGTTTTATTGTCTTACAATTCTTAGAGAGTGAGGAGACTTGCTCTGAGCAAGGTCATTTTTGTATCAGCTTTTCTGTAACAAATGGAGTACTGAAACAGTGCCTCAAGAATTCAAAAGAGCCTGCGCGGTGTCTCAGCCTGTAATCCCTACACTCCAGAGGCAGAGGCAGGAGGATTGCTGTGACTTTGAGGCTTGCCTGGGCAACATAGTAAGTTTCTGGCTACAAAAGCAAGACCTTGTCTAAAAGAAAAAAGAATTCAAAACATGCCCCTGGATGTAGCTCAGTGATGCTGCACCTGTCTGGCAAGCACAGAGTCCTGAGTTTGGTCCCCAGTACTGCAAAAAAAGAAAGAATTCAAAAGATATCCCAGGCAAAATGTGCACGTGCTTGAAACTCCAGTGGCTCAGGAAGCTGAGGCAGGACGATTTTAAATTTAATACCACCCTGAACTACAGACTGAGACCCTGGTCCACAAAGACAACAATCGGGCCAGGATTCCAGCATCTGCCTAGCAAGTGCAAGGTCTCCAGTTTGATCTGTGTTAGCCCATACCACTATGCTGGGCGTGGTGACTCACGCCTGTAATCCCAGCACTCAAGAGGCAGAGGCAGGAGGATTGCTGTCATGTGAGTTGGAGGCTGAGCTCAGGGCCAGCCTGAACCACAAAGCGATACCCTGTCTCAAAAAAAAAAAGAGGAAAAAGAGAAAAAAAAAAATCAAACCAGTAGACTTGGACCATTTTCCATTTTTGCTATCCATGTTGATGTACTTGAGGGATTACTGCCTCAGTGAGTTGAAATGACAGGAAATTTGCTTCATGAAACATTATTAAAAAGAGGAAAGAAAAACAGACTGATGAAAGGAAGACTGAAGAGAAAAGAAAGGCAGCAGTTCACACCAGGACCTCATACCATGCTCACACCAGGACCTCACACCATGCTCACACCAGGTCCTCATACCATGTTCACACCAGGACCTCATACCATGCTCACACCAGGACCTCACACCATGCTCACACCAGGACCTCATACCATGCTCACACCAGGTCCTCATACCATGTTCACACCAGGACCTCATACCATGCTCACACCAGGACCTCACACCATGCTCACACCAGGACCTCATACCATGCTCTTCGGCCTGATGGAGACAGAATCGTCTCAGAGCCGGGTGTGGTGGCGCACGCCTGTGATCTCAGCACTCGAAGGCTAAGACAGGAGGATGGCTGAGTTCCAGCCCACCCCAGGGCACAGAGCGAGTTCAAGCCCAGCCTGAACTACATAGTAAGGCCTTCTCTCAAAAAAACACAACGAGGTCCAGAGATTTAGCTCAATGGTTCCGGCGCCTGTCTCGCAAGCTCAGTGTCCCTATTCCGATCCCCAGTGATCTCATACAACAATGCCAGGCATGGTGACTCACCAGCAATCAATACCACATACCACAGTGGGTGTGGTGGCTCACACCTGTAATCTCAGCACTCAGGAGGCAGAGGCAGGAAGATGCTGAATTCAAGGCTGAGTTCAGGACCAGCCTGAACTACAAAGTGAGACCCTGTCTCATAAAACTGAAAAAACAAAAAAACCACACATAATCAAAAAAAAAAGAAAGACAATGGTCTGAAGCCTGAGACCCTGAGCAGATGGTGCCCGAGAGACCCTGGGAGCAGCAGGGCTCTAGCATGTGTGGAGGAGTCTTAACCCTGAGGCCGCAGAGCCTGTGTCGGAAGTTCACTCCGGAGGAGAGCCCAGTGCTGCATCCTGCTCAGCGAGGGCCAGCTGCCCATTCTGCAGGGCACAACTCCACTGATGGACACGCTTAGCCTTTTTTAAAAGTTCCCCTTATTTGTTGTGTTTTTGTTCACAGTATCGGTCCGGACGCAGAGCCGTCACCTCGAGGCCCATCCTCAGCACCACGTCTTGTGTTGAGACAGGATCTCACTAAGTTTCCTGTGTAGTGCTCAAACTTGTGATCTTTCTGCCTCAGCCTCTACGCGTGTGCCACCACACCTAGCTTTTATTTATTTTTGGTGGCACGAAAGATTGAACACAGGGAGCCTTGAGCTACCTCCCAGCCAGTTCTGTTTCTAAATGTTGAGATGCCTAGGCTGGTCTTGAACCTTGATACCTCTCCACTGTAGTCTCTCAAGTAGCTGGAGCCACGAGGGTGCAGCTGGACCCCAGTCCACACAAGTACCAGCCGGAAGCGATGCCCGAGTGAGGCACATCCCAGCATAGCTTCCTGTTAGCCTGCCCTGCTGTGTTAGACTGTCGCCATGGGCATATTCAGGAGCCCAGCAGACGTGAGGCTGGACCCCAGTGTGGGCCTCTTCAGAACCGAACTGCTGGAAGAAGTGTCTAAGGCGGACGGTGTAAAAGGATGGGGTCCGGGCAGGTGACAGCTGCGCCGCGCTTGGTGGGAGGAGTCATGGAGGCCTCAGCTCACATCAAACCTGGGCCAGCAAAGCAGATGAGCAGAACAAGAAACAGGGTGGTGTTTGGGTCAAGACTGATTTGTCAAGCAGCCTCGAGTCCTGCAAAGAAGCATCTTCAAACATCACCGGAAGTGTACGCTGTGTGGCGCCCGTGAGGTGCAGCGGTCGATAAGCTCAGCTCCCGGCATCCGCAGGCACTGCAAAGCGGTGCTGATGTGCTGCCCTTCTTGAGCACTCAGCCTGGTACCTGTGTGTATGCGGGACATTTTAGTTCAAAGGTTACAGTGTTGCGTGGACAAGGTTCGAGGAACAAGAGGAAGACGTATGTTGCGTCTGGCCGCCCAGGGGCCATTGTGACCTGGCCTCTGTCTCTGTTGTAGACCTGAAGGCTGAAATTGACAAGTTGGCCACTGAGTATATGAGTAGTGCCCGCAGCCTGAGCTCCGAGGAGAAGCTGGCCCTGCTCAGACAGATCCAGGAGGCCTATGGCAAGTGCAAGGAGTTCGGTGATGACAAGGTGCAGCTGGCCATGCAGACCTATGAGATGGTACGGCCCTGCCCACGGCACCCTGCTCCTCCCGCCTCGTCCTCAGGTCCTTCTCTCCTCCTCAGCCGTGCTGGGCCCGCGTAGACTCTGCCTCTGCCTGCTGTGCTGCCTCCGCTCCGCCTTCACCTCTGCCCTCTCCTCTGTCCCCAGGTGGACAAGCACATCCGGCGGCTGGACACTGACCTGGCCCGTTTCGAGGCAGATCTGAAGGAGAAGCAGATCGAGTCCAGTGATTATGACAGCTCTTCTAGCAAAGGCAAAAAGAGTGAGGAGGGGGGCGGACCGTGGGGGGGCCCCGGCTGGACGGAGGAGGAGCCCTAACCATCTCTGTCCTCCGCCTCCTGGCGCCCCCCTCTCTCCCCAAAGGCCGGACCCAGAAGGAGAAGAAAGCTGCCAGGGCTCGCTCCAAAGGGAAAAACTCGGACGAGGAAGCCCCCAAGGCTGCCCAGAAGAAGTTAAAGCTCGTGCGCACGTGAGTCGCGCGGGCACCCCGGGCTGGCTGTGCCCTCCGTCCGCTTCCATCTTGTGTGTGCTGGAGAGAAGCCTCACCGTTGCCCACCAGGGTCACCTCTGAGCGGCCTGCAGTGATGCGCGCTCTCCCTCTGTCTGGCACAGGAGTCCCGAGTACGGGATGCCCTCTGTGACCTTCGGCAGCGTCCACCCCTCGGATGTGCTGGACATGCCTGTGGACCCCAACGAGCCTACCTACTGCCTTTGTCACCAGGTCTCCTATGGAGAGATGATTGGCTGTGACAACCCTGACGTGAGAACCCTTTTGCCACGGGAGGGTTTGGCTGGACCCCAGAGGGTGTGAAGTGAGGTGGTCGTGAGTGAAGAGCAGGACATAAGAAGGGTGGTTGAGAGCTTGGCGGGGGCATGCACCTCTAGACTGTACTGAGGGAAACTGAGGCAGGAAGGTGGCTCGGACCCATGTGGCCTTGAGTTTGGGTCTGGCTGGGTGGCAGAGTGAGATCCTATCTGAAGAAAGAGAAAGAGACGGTGTGTGGAGGGTGCCTTGGGTCCCCCTGCGAAGTCTCTGGGAGGGAGTAAGGGCCCTGCAGGTCTGCGCACAGCCCCGGCCCTCCCAAGCCCGCCTGGCCCTGCCCACTGCATCTGGTCTTCCTTCCGCAGTGCTCCATCGAGTGGTTCCACTTCGCCTGTGTGGGGCTGACGACCAAGCCCCGGGGGAAATGGTGAGTGCCGCTGGGCACTGGGCGGCAGAGGGTGCCGGCCCCGGGCTCAGGGGCTTTCTGCTCGTCTCGCTTTCTAGGTTCTGTCCACGCTGCTCCCAGGAACGGAAGAAGAAGTAGACTAGGGCCTCGTGTTCCCAGTTTCTTCCGAGTCCCCTGAGCCAGGCTGCAGGCAGAGTAGTGTGCTGGGCTGGGGCGGGGAGAAGTGGGTGGTGCGGTGCCTTCACGCCCTCTGGCCACTGGCTCCCCACCCTGGTGCCACGGCTGCGTCCAGACAGTGCAGGGAGCTGGCACAGCCATTGATGGTGTGTGCCCAGGTTCCGGCCTGCCCCTCAGGGCGCGTCTTACCCCGTCCTTGTGCCTCCATGCTGAGGTTGGTGCTGTATTCGGAGGGAGGGTCCTCGTCCCCCTGTTTTGGATGGAAGGACGGGACAGTAACACTGGGCACCCCTGTCCACACCCTCCTCCCCCTGGGCGCTGGATGTGACAGACCTGCCCTAGTCTCTTCTGTACCCAATGGGGAGGCACCCCAGACCATCCAGGCTCAGCCCTTGCTGAAGGGACTCCAAGGGGCTCGTCCTGGGCTCCCAGTGGGAGAAGGGGGCGAGGCGCAGAGCGGTGACTGCGTCTAAAGGAGTTGGCAGGTGAATAAAGGCGCTCCTGTCGGCTGGCTGCTTCCTGTAGACTTTCTGTGCGCGTGCGCGTGCGCGAGCTGACGGACGGCGGGTGGGCAAACAGCGCGGCCCTGAAGCGGCACGCCGCGGGGGCGTCCAGGGCACCCGTGCCGGCCGCGGTTCGTACACCACACGCGGAATACTTAACGTGATTCTACATCTGAGGCCTGAAACCGAGAGCTTGCCCCTGCGGGCTGCCCTGCTGGCCTCGGACGTGGCGTCCAGTGACCCTGCCCCGGGGTGGTTAGTTCCGAGTAACCCGCCTAACCAGTTTTGCAGGAATGCTCAAAGTGGTTTGTAGATTTGCACGGCTCATCCGGCTGGGTCTTGGGCTCTTGCCTTAGGAGACGGGGTGGAGTTGATTGGGCAGAAGGGGACCCAGCAGATGAGGTGGTTGGCTGAGGCAATTTCTGCTTTTCGAAGTTTCTCCTCTGCTTGGTCGTAGTTCAGTTAAATTCCGCGCTCCTCTGGAGCGACGAGGCCTGCCTGCCTGGAAAGGGGCGCTGCATCCCCTGCCGTTCCTCTGGCTCCTTGCTCAGCTGAGCCTTCGCTAGCTTCTGACCAAGAGGCTCCGCCTCCGTTGTTTGCTTCTGCGTTTGGAGATAGGGCCTTGCCGTGTACTTAAGGCTGGCATCAAGACTCTCCAAAATCCTCCTGCCTAAGCCATCTGCGTGCTGCGATTGTGGCATGTGCCTAGCCTCTGCCAGTTTGTTGCCTTGCACTTCCCGCCTCCCAGAACCCTACCTGGGCTCCCATGCGGATGGACCTGTGTCCCCCCCCTCACCCCACCCCCACAGTCCCTGGGGAGGTTACTGGGGGCGGGGCCTCCGTGCGGGCGCCCCGCCCTCTGTGACGTAGGCGAGGGACCTTGCGCGCTCTGCCCGCCGGTTAGAGGCGCTGATCTCCCGGGACATGGGACGGTCTGCATCTGGCTCCATGGTATCTCTGCTGAGGGGTAAGCGGCGCCCCTGCTCCTTGAGCTCCGTCCCCCCAGTCCTTGAGCTCCCAGAATGACCCGCAGTGGTCGGGCCCTGGCTCCTGCGGTCCTTCACAGTCTCCCCGACCCGGCCTCTGCGCCCAGCAGACCCTCGGCGGGATCGGCTCCCGGGACCCCGCCCAACCCCCCAATCCCCCCCCACGAGCTTCGCAGGGCTCTGCTCCCCTCCCTGGGTCTGTCCAGGCCAGCGCTGCTGGGCGGGCAGGCGGGCGGTCCGTCCGTCCGTCAGCCGGTCGGTCTGCTGGTCGGGCGCCCTACCAAGTCCGAATCCCTCCGCAGTGCTGCTCCTGCCGCTGGGAGCTGTTCTTGCACAGGAGTCGCCCTCGGCCCCGACTCCTGGCAGTCCCCTCTCCCCCACCGAGTATGAGCGCTTCTTCGCCCTGCTGACCCCCACCTGGAAGGCGGAAACCACCTGCCGTCTGCGCGCCACGCACGGCTGCAGGAACCCCACTATCGTCCAGCTGGACCAGTACGAGAACCACGGCCTGGTGCCCGATGGTGAGACGGGCCGGGCGGCCGACGCCCCCTCCCCCTGCAGAGGCTGCCCGCTCACCCCTGGCCTTCCCCAGGCGCGGTGTGCTCCGACCTCCCGTATGCCTCCTGGTTCGAGTCCTTCTGCCAGTTCACGCAGTATCGCTGCTCTAACCACGTCTACTACGCCAAAGTGAGCCCCACTTGAGAAAGTTGGATCTGGGGAACTGGGACGAAGAAGCAGGGGGCCATGGGGAATGAGGGTGGGCTCACGGCACCGGGTAGGAGGGAGGCAGCCCTGGGGTTCCTTCTAACTCCCCTTGGCTTTACTCAAGCCAAATGCTGAGCAGTGAAGCTGAGATGTCCCAGAGAGACAGGGAGAGCCCCGCGGGACCTGCGCCTCCGCTGCCCAGTAGTCTGGGGAGGCCGGTGGGGCGGGGCGTGGACGGCGAGTGGGCGGAGCAACCGGAGGAGGAGCGCCTGCCCTTTGCAAAGGCACCCTGCTGTCTTCCTGCAGAGGGTCAGGTGCTCCCAGCCTGTCTCCATCCTGTCAGCGAACGATTTCAAGGAGCTGGAGTCTGTACCAGAAGTCCCCCCCCTCGCGATAACCTCACCTGTGACAACCCGTGCCAAAGGTTAGCCCTGTCATGTCAGAGCCGGGGGTGTGGGAGGGCGACCAGAAGGGAGGCTGTTTCCTGGCACAGGCTAGCAATCTCTTCTCCTTTGTTTTTAAGTTTTTCCAGACAGAGTCTGCAAAGTCATGAAATTATCCGATGTGGGCTTGAACTTGGGGTTCTCCTGCCTCAGCCTCCCAGGGTAACAAGTGCCACCACGCCCACTTTCTAGTAGCTCCATGTTTTGAAGGTTTGCAGCGTGTTTGGCATGCACCATCTCCAGGGAGAGATTACTGTGAGCTGCTCAGGATGCTTGCTGGCCCTGAGGCAGGGGCCGAGGGGCCCCGACGTGTGCCTTAAGGACGCTGGGAAGGGCCGCACTGCCGCCGTTGCTGGGGTCATGGATGGTCCTTCATTCTGACAGCACAAGTGTTTCTTTTCCTCTATTTTTTTTTAACAGTAGGAAAAGTTTATTCAGAAAGAAAACTTCTGCCTGAGAGAGACAGAAGGGGAAGCTCCAAGTGAGTGACTCCCTCTTCCCCTGTTTTCTGACCGCTCTTCTCCTTTTCCTCACCTTCTCCCACCCTGCTGCAGCCACAGAGCGACAGGCATTCCAGGCCTGGCCTGATCGGCTTAACAGCAACGTGGAGGAGCTGCTGCAGTCCTCCCTGTCGCTGGGTGGTCGGGAGCAGACAGCCAGTCCCAAGCAGGAGCAAGGACAGGAGCCACGCAAGCATGATTCGACCCAGGAGCACAAGCAGGAGGAGGGGCAGGAGCAAGAGGAGCAGGAGGAGGAGCAGGAGGAGGAGGGGAAGCAGGAGGAGGGCCAGGGCACGGAGGAGGGCCTGGCCATGGACCCTGGCCTGCAGACCGGTTCCAGGCCCCCAGTGCAGCCCAAGTCGCTGTCTTCTGACGGTCACTCCTTCACTGCACGGGTCCGAGAGGTGAACTCGGCTCCTCTGATGATAGAGAATATCCAGGAGCTCATCCGCTCGGCCCAGGAAATGGAGGAGATGTACAGCGAGGAGGCCTACTGGAGGAGCCAGAACCAGGGCAGGTACAGGAGCAGGACTCCCGCGGCCCCGTCGTCCCTGCTGCCTCCGGAAGTGAGAAGCCCGTGTTCCCACTCAGACCCGCCTGGGCTTCCAGCTCAGCTGGCCCAGTTAATCCTGGGCTTCTCGGGCCCATGACAAGCACCTCAAACGTGTGTGACCACAGACAGCCACTCAGGACACAGGACAGTGGATGTGGCTTCCACCTCGGCCACGATCCCACCCCGTGGTCTTGTCTGCTTGCAGCCTCTTGCAGCTGCCCCACAAGGAGGCCTTGCTGGTGCTGTGCTACTCCATCGTGATGAACAGCTGCGTCCTGACTGCCACGGCCAAGGCCTGGAGGCACCTGGAGGAGGAGACGTTTGGCTTCGGGAAGTCGGTGAGCCTGCTAGCCCTTCAGTGAGCATGAGGCTCTGGGCAGCCTAGCAGCAGCATGCATGAGGCCCAGGCGGAGAGGCCATCTGAGTGGGGCTCCCTCCTCTGCAAGGGTCCCCCCACACAACAGAGGTAGAAGGCTCACACTGCATTTGGAGTCCTCGGTCCATCGGCAGCTCCCAGCTGCCCCTCTGGAAGGTGCGCGGAACCTGAGCGAGGTGCTCCGTGGAGATTCCAGTCTCAGTCTCTGTCTCCAGGAAAATGCACCGCGGCCTCCTTCCTCTTGTGCTCACTGTGTCGCCCTGAATGCTGCCTCTACGTACATCCCAAATTCTCATTTCTTCCCCCAGTACTGAGGATTGAACTGAGGGCCATAGTGGCAGAAGTTTGTCACCTGCATAAATGTCAGCATTAGCAGAGAAGGGGTGAACCCTGGCAGTTCTTTCAGATGGGCTGTTAGGGTGACCACAGGGCCCCCAGTGGTAGCTGTTTGTCAGGCCCTTGGCCTGAGGTTACAGAGGTCTGGGTGTCACCTTCAAAGGGATAAAGACCAAGGAGCAGTTGAACAACCAGGAGGGGGAGGAGCTGAGGCCAAGTTCCTGGAGACAGGAGGCAGGAGGCTGCCAGGCCCAGAGGAGCATTAGGGCGGTGGCACCCCAAGGGCTCCAGAAGGTTGAGGCGCTGGTGGGACAGGGACAGGCCCAGCCTCAGCCTGACTTGTCTTGTACTCTGGCCCAGGTCTGTGACAACCTTGGACGGCAGCACATGGCTCTCTGCCCGCTCTGTGCCTTCTGCTCTTTGAAGCTGGAGCAGTGCCACTCGGAGGCCAACCTGCAGCGGCAGCAGTGCGATGCGTCCCACAAGACACCCTTCATCAGCTCCCTGCTCATGGCCCAGACCATGTCCATGGGCACCCAGGTACCCTTGGGCAGCCTGTGCGGGGAGAGGGTCAGAGGCCTACAGGGGCAGGCCACACATGTCTGCTCATCCACATGCTTGTCCGTAGGCGGAGTCCTCGGATTCAGGCCGCTTTTATGGGCTGGATCTGTATGGCGGTCTCCGCATGGACTTCTGGTGTGCCCGGCTGGCCACGAAGGGCTGTGAAGATGTGCGAGTGTCCAGCTGGCTCCAGACTGAGTTCCTTAGCTTCCACAATGGGGACTTCCCTACCAAGGTGAGACCCTTCCCCAGCATTGGCATCCTGGGCTTGTTGGGTGGGTATGAGGGTGTGGCTCCCCCGGGACCTCCTGCCTCTTTCCGGCGGGCACTGCAAGCTCCCCTCTCATACAGCAGCCTGCACTTTGGCAGAGCCCCAGGCCAGGAGAGAAAGCTCAGAGTTAGGAGGTGGGAGAGGAACCGTTCCGCCCTAGTGATGATTGGCAGTCCAGTCACTTCCTTCTCCAGGCTAGTTCCACTTGTGGGCAATCAAATGAGTAATCCCAGATACTTGGGAGACTCAAGCAATCCAATTACAAGTGACATCCAGCCTGGGCAATATACACGAGACCTCATATCAAATAAAATGTAAAAGCCAGGCTTGGTGGTGCATGACTATAATCTCAGCACTCGGGAGGCTGAAGCAGGAGGATCACCTTGAGTTAAGGCCAGCCAGAACTACAAAGCGAGACACTGTCTCAAGATAAACAAGTGGACTTCCAGGAAGATGGCAGAGTGGTGAATGGCAAAGAAACACCCTCTCTGAGATTCGGTGTCCAGACGGTGGAATGTAGCAGCATGAGGAAGACAAGGAAGGAAGTGACCCCCCAGGACACCACAGGAATCTGCAGTGAGCACTGAAGCCCCAGGGGAGACCGAGAGAGAGACTTGACCACAGAAGGAAGAGGGCGGGAGAGGTCCCTCCTCTCTCGCCTCCACCCACTGCCTGGGAGGGCAGCTCAGCGCTGCAGGCGCATGAAGACTCTTGGTGACCCCAGAGGAGCAGCCCTGTGGAAGCGAGGAGCGGATATTGAGTCACTCGGGTTCCGTGTGCTCCAGGAGAGGGCGCCTGCCCGTGGCCGGCTGACCTTGGCATCCGGAGCCGCCGTGGGCTGGCTCCACCAGGGCGAGACAGGACCACGTTCAAGCCAGCGGGAGGCTCCCACCACCCAGCTAGAAATCAGCCTGAGCTCCGAACAAAAGGTGCAGGGTTGGTGGGGTTACCCACTACCCCTCAGTATGGGGAGGCCACCCACCACCCCCAAACATGTGGCTGTATTCTCGGGATGAACAGAAATCTGGGCGCTGTCTGCTCACCTGTCTACCAGGGCGGGCACAGACATGCCTTACAGTGGACTTTTCCCCCTCAAGTTTTCTTTGTTCCTATTTCCTTTTTTCATGTTTGCTCTTGTGTTTATATAAGTGTGAACATTGTTTCTAGTTTTTTGTTGTTCTCTGCTGTTCTGATTTTTCTTTTTCTTTGGTACCAGGGATTGAACTCAGGGCCTTTGTACCTGTGAGGCAGGCCCTGGAACCACTAAACTAAATCCCCAGTCCCATTCTTATTTTTATTTCTTCCTTCTTTCCTTTCTGTTTTTACCAGTTTTCCAAAGTTTGCATAATCTTCCTTTGTTCTTCATCCTAGCATCTAATCTCTTGCCCTTTAATTTCTCTATTTTTTCCCCCTAACTTCTTTCAGATTTTTTCACCTGAGGATAAAAATCACCATACTGAGGACATATTTATTGTATATAATTTTCTGGTTGGTATTAGATTGTGTTATATGACCACACATCTAATACACACCATTAAAAGTGGCAAATTAATACTTTGCACACTTTATTATTTTCTGGACTGAGTTTCATGCTGTTGTTGTTGGTGATTGTACTTTCGGCCAAGGTGACATAATGGTTCTAATGAGTTTGTTCCCTATGGATTGTAAAGACTGAGAGTGCCTCAGGGTCATAAACACAGTTATAGACCAGTGCTAAACAGGGAGCAGCTCATCATGCCTAATAAACTGAAGAGGTGGGATCTTGCAACAGGCTCAAAAGCCAAACGCCAACTACACTTACAAGACATCTCTAAGAAGTAGTCATTTTCTGAATACTAGCAATAAACAACTTGAAGGGCATAGCAATTTAGAAGCATCCACCCAGGAGTTAATCAGAAAAATAAAGAAAGAAGAAGGGAAATGACAAGACACTTGTGTGAGACAAAACTCCAACTTCCAGCTCACTAAAGGCAAATCCGTTGGGCAACAAGGTGGAAAAATAACAAAACCCACCCACCTGGACTTTCTCAAGTGGTAACAGTGGAAGTAACAAAGCAAATGAATGGCGCTGTAGAAAAGAATATCAAAACACAAATAATTTCTCAAATAACTACAGAGATGGTGATCATAATGAAAGAACACTTAGTGACTGTGGAGCAAATACAGATAAAAAAAAAATAGAGGACTGGGCTGGGGATTTAGCTCAGTGGTTCCGGCGCCTGTCTTGCAAGTGCAAGGACCTGGGTTCGATCCCCAGTAACCACATACCATACTGGGCGTGGAGGCTCACCCCAGCAGCAACCAGTACCACATACCACAGTGCCAGGCGTGGTGGCTCACACCCATCCACCATCAGTACCACACACCACAGTGCCAGGTGTGGTGGCTCACAGCTGTAATCGCAGCACTTGGGAAGCAGAGGCAAGAGGATTGCTATGAGTTCGGGGTTGGCCTCTGGCAAATAGTGAGCTCAGGGCCAGCCTGAGGTTCAAAAGCAAGACCTGTTTCAAAAAAATAATAATAATAATAATAGCAAAGGACCACAAAAGTCAATCCAGCAGCTGCTAGATGATGTAAAGAATAATAAGAATGATCAGAGTCTATGAATAAACAAGATAGTGCAAACAGTAAAAAACATGTTCACAGAAGTAATGGCAGAAAACTTCCCAAGTATAGAAAAAGAACTTGACATATAGATAGTAAGAAATATAGACCTCCAATTGGCCATGATCAAAAAAAAAAAAAAATTACACCAAGACACATAATAGTATTCTAGAAATTCAGCACAAGAACAGGACATTTAAAGCTGTTAAACAAGAGAAACAAATCACTTATCCGAATCATAGCAGCTTCTCAACACAAACCCTTAAGTCGAGAAAAGCTTGGAGTAAAGTATTTCAAGCCTTAAAAGAAAACAGCCTTTGACCAGATTGGTGTACCCTATACAACTGTCTATTATTGATGAAATAAGATTTCAATGATAGGGCACCTGAAGAAATTCATGATTACCAAACCAGCACTCCAAAATGTTGTGAAGGACAATCTAGAAAGAGGTAACAATAGAACAACTCTAAGAACCCCAACAGAATGAAGCCACCAGGCCAGGCAAACAGTTAAACGGGGGGGGGGGGGAGTAGCAGGAAAATAACAAAAATTAACATGACAAACACAAGCTAATATAATCCTCAATGTAAATGATCTCAGTTCTCCAGTCAGAAACAAACTGTCAGAATAGATCAAGAAGCAAGATCCAACAGTATGTTTCATACGAAAAACACATTTAAACAGATTCCTAGGCTGAAAGTAGAGGATGAAAAAGAAAATACTCAGGAAATCAGAAAAAAGCAAGGACAGCTATTCTATTTGCAAAATGGATTTCGAGCCAAGATTGCTTAAGAGAGAGAAAGAAAATCACTTCATACTTGTGAAGAGAACAAGCCAAGAGCAAGAAATACAGTCATGAAAAATATGCACCAAATATCAGCACACCTAACAAATATAAATGGACATTAAAAAATCAAATAAAG
>PVIR01038165.1:0-14414 GCA_004026965.1 Petromus typicus
GCCCGGCACTGTGGTATGTGGTGCTGGTTGCTGCTGGGGTGAGTTTCCACGCCCAGTATTGATATGTGATTACTGGGGATTGAACCCGGGCCCTTGCACTTGCAAGTCAGGCGCCAGAACCACTGAGCTAACTCCCCGGCCCAGAATCAGCTTTTATACAATCCTTTTCCATCTTCTAAGAAGACTCGAAGTTACTATATAAGAAATACTTTGAAGCCAGGCTTGATTGCTCATGCCTGTCATATTAGCACTAAGGAGGCAGAAGCAGGAGGATTCCTGTGAGTTTGAGGCTAACCTGAGCTACAGAGTGATTTCAGGGTCAGTCTGAACTACAGAGCAGAAACCTTGTATCATAAAACTAAAACAAAACAAAAAAACATTGAGGGCTGGGGATTTAGCTCAGTGCTTCTGTCTACCTGGCAAGCTCAAGGTCCTGAGTTCATCCCCTTCATCTCCAGTAACCACATAGGACAGTGCTTGGTGTGATCAGTTCATGCTGATCATGGTATTGATCAGCAATCAATACCACACTCCATAATGCTAGGTGTGGTGGTTTACTCCTGTAATCCTAGCTGGGAGGTAGAGGCAGGATTGCTGTGAGTTTGAGGCTTCCTTGACTACAGAGTGAGCTCAGGGCCAGTATGAACTACAGAAGCTAGACCTTGTCTCAAGACAACAACAACCAAATTGAGCTCCACATATGAAGTGACTACTAAAATTTAGAGTTGTCTTATTTTTATTTTGGAGTGTGTGTGCTAAGCTCATTGCTTTATCACTAAGGTATACCTCCCCTCGTTTTATTTTAAATAATAGTAGTATATTGGGAATTAAGCTGGTGGATATGTATGATGTATATTTTTAATATTTTTCAATTGCAAGAACTCTGGGGACAAAATATGACAACCTAGAGCCAAGTGTAGTACACATTTGTAATCCCAACACCATAGGAGACTGAAGCAGGAGGATCACAAGTTGGAGCACAGCCTAGGTACCTTAGACCTTATCTCAAACAAAGGGGAGGGGGGCGCTGGGGATATGGCTCAGTGAGAAGGCCCTTCGTTTAGTCCCCAGAACCCCAAACAAAAGCAATGTAGGTAGTAGTCTTCTTTGACCACCTTTTTTGATGTGGGGATGGAACTCAAGGTTTGCCCATGGTTAAGCAGGTGGTCTACCATTGAGCTATAACCCAGCCCTGTTTTTCTTGAATGAGTTCTAGATGGTGTTCCATTAATCAAAAAATATACTACAATCTTTAGTATGTTCCACCCTGAGCATTTCCCCTAACACTGATATTAGTGATTAAAGTTTTGATACCAACTACTGTTTGTGTGGTAGCCTGTCAGTTGCTGAGAGTATGTATGTACTGATACTAGGTATGTACTTAGAAAGTATATACACTAGTTATGTATTTGTATCCTGATTTTGCTGATGCCTGTTAAGGAAGTGATTTCCTGAATTCCTTGTATCTGGCACAAATTGGAACCGTGTGTGTGTGTGTGTGTGTGTGTGTGTGTGTGTGTGTGTGTGTGTTTGCTTTTGTGTTTTGCGAACAATTTTATGTGTTCCCTCTTCCCCCACCCGATCAGCTTCCAGATACACATTTTCAGAATCAAACACTCCTCTACCCCTTAATTTCTGCGTCACAGGAAGCAGGAGTTTCTGATAGGATTGTGAATTTGATTTGATATGCAAACCTAAGTTCATCCACCGTTTTTTTAGGGAATGCATTTGATTAGTCGGAGAAAAGAAGATCTAGGCAGAACAACCTGCAGACAAATTCTTGCACTGGATGGAGTGTTTTATGTGGCAGTTTCTTTGGAAGTCAGAGACACTCTGGGAGGTTCCAATGGTTTGGAGGCAGATTACTCAGTACTCAGGCATACAGTGGACAGGAGAGTTAAGAGAAAGGGCACCGTATCACCTGGCCCAACAGCGGAATGCTTGGCTCGTAGCTTTAGGTGGGGCGGGGGCGCGGGGACCCGGGCAGCGTTAACAAAGAGGAGCCGGGCCAGAGCCGAGGCCGCGGTAGCTGGCCTATCCCCGGCGGCTGACCTCCCAGTGGGTCTCCCCAGTTGGCTGGGTGACGAGTCGCTCTGCTGGTTCCCCGGCTCGCCATTGGCTGTGCACATGGGAGGGTGCTCGCAGAGCCGGGACGGAGCTGAGGGGGCGGGGCTGGCTTCCGGCTGTGAGGGCTAGCGACCGGCAGGCGGCTGGGGGAGGGGGGTGTTGGCGCACCGCGGAGTGCTGCGCTCGGAGAGCCTGGCACCCAGAGTAGCCGCTTCCCCCTCCCCCTGCCAAGACACTAAAACCCCCTTCTCATCTGTCCTTCCTGGGTGAGGGCGAGCTGGGGTAAGGTTTCCCAGGCGGGCTGGGCGGAGCCCAGAGCCCCATCGACAGTGCTGCGGAGCGAAGCTCACCTCCTTTCCAGAGCGCAAGGTGTGTTTGTGAGTGCTTGTGTGTGTATGTGTGCGTGCGTGTGTATGTGTGTGTGTGCACGCGCTCGCGCTCGCGTGTGTATGTGTGCGCGCGCGCCTTGCCTCCCTGCTTGCTTGCGTGCGTGCGTGCTTTTTCTAACACGATCCTGACTTCGGCCGACTTAACCTTGTGAGAAAAGGGGAAATGAAATGGGAAGTAAGATCTCCAAATCCTGTCAGTTTATTTGATTTTCCAGTTCTACCCTTCATCTTTTCCCTCCCGTCGTCTTATGTCTGCTGCTGGGTAAGGAAATTCAAGAGTCTTATCTCTCTTTACTGATGTGTCGTTCGCGTATTAAAATGGACAGAGAAGAAAAGAGAGAGAAGAGGAGCCTCTTTTTATGTGACATCAGATGTAGTAAATCAAAGTGAAAAAAGGCCGGGAGTGGGTTTTTGGACTGTATGGCATTTGTATCCACTAAGGCTGTCTTCATCATTTTCTTCTTTAGGGAATGCCTTAATCAGCACTACAATCTGAAAGGAAGAGGGGTTCTAGTGAAAAAAGGGTCAAGGATGATTAAAGGAAATTCTGACAGTTGTTAGAGATTAACTCTGCTAAAGTGTCTTTCCTGAGTACGTTGTTACCCTAATTGGTATTAGCTCATCTTATTGGAGAAACCTACAAGAGTGGGCAGATGTACCTTTCTGTTACTAAAACTTAGAAGTTTTAATCTGTTCCTTATATTCATAGATTCGGAGAGGTAATACTTTCTATCATAAAAAATCAAAAGCAAGCCTTAAAAGACCCAGATAGATTTTATTAATTTTAAAAGGTTCTCCTCCAAAGTATGAATTTGAATGGGTGTAGCATTACAAATTAAATGTTTCTGTCTTTTGCGTTCCTTTGTTTCTCTTAACTTATATATTCCTTCTTTCTGAAAGGCTTGTGTCTCATGCATTCCACATGTTTTAAATCGAGAGGAGAGTTACCAATCAAAAGCAGAAAGTCGTGTCATATACTGGTACAGATTCTCAGTGTTGAGTGCGATCATGATGTGTATGTATAATGTACCAATAAAGATTCGAAATTTTAAAAAAGCAGAATGCCCAGAATGTTAGAAAGAAATTGTGTGTGTACATTGGGTGGCAATGTTCCTGGCACTCTTGCTTGAACTAGGGATTTTCAAACAAAGGTGTCTGAACCAGGTTTTTCTCAGTGCAGTTTTTTATTAAAGAGCTAGGATGTCAGCAGGATTAATATCAATTTTTTTGGCAATACTTTGGTAAATACTAATTAGTATTCAGAGTTTAGTTTTGTAATATAGGTTTAATTTCCAAAGATTGTTCTAACTAGAGTCTAGTTTTGAAGAGAATTGATATGCAGGCGCTGTCTTACAGTTTTAGCTAGATAAGTGATTTTTTTGTATTAAACTATTGGCTCCCTAATTAGGAGCAATTTGGGTGAAAACACGTTATAAAGAATAAGAACCAGGTGTGGTGTTGCATGCCTGTAATCCCAGTTACTCAGGAAGCTGCGACCTTAAAATCACCCAGTTATAGCCTAGCCTGGACAATTTAGGGAGACCATCTCAGAATTTTAAAAAGCCTGGCCAGACTGGGTGTGGTAGTGTACACCTGTTATCCTAACACTTGTGAGTCTGAGGCAGAGAGGGTCACTGTGAGTTAAGGCCAGCCTAACTACATCATAATGAGACACTGTCTAAAAAAAAAAAAGAAAGCCTGGCCAGTGGATCTCATTGGTAGGAGCACTGGCTAGTATGCTGCAGGAAGGTTCTGGGTTCAGTCCTAGGTACTGCGCCCCCCACAAGGCTGGTGGGGTAGGAAGCCATGTCAGTGTGGAAATAAAAACAAGTGGGGATGTCTGTATGCATAAAGTTTCAAGTCACCTTAATATAAAATTCTGCAAAAAAAACATAGTAATCTTAAATTGGATTTTGAGTTTTTAGTTTATTACTCATTTGTTCCTTAATTTCTATAAATCATGTGTAAGTTAGGAAGGAAACAGGATTCTCTAGATATTGTCTTATCTCACCTGTTACTAAGAATAAACTGTTAAAATCACTGATTGAAACTTTAACAGCTAAATAAAACAAAGTGCACTTTGGTGTCGAAGATATAGCAAGTGAGCCCCTCTTGGAGCGTTATGAACTTCAGCCTGACTTTCAAAAAAGCAGCTTGGCCTCCTATATTCCCTAGCAGTTTGCTTTCTCATCTCCTGGATGAATAGGTGATATAAAGTTACATTACCATTTACTTACTTTATAAAGTCACTATCGTTTACTCATTGGTAAATTTTTATTTAGTTACATTGCCTTTAAAAACTTTATTTTCTTCTCTCTCTCTCTCTCTCTTTTTTTTTTTTGGTACTGGGAATCAAATTCGGGGCCTAGTGCTTGTCAGGCAGGTGCTATGCTGCTAAGCTACATCCCAAGTCCATATTTTAAAAATATTTATTATGAGCTGTGCTACATTCCCAGCACTTAAAAATTTTTTTAAATTGTAAAACAGGGTCTTGTGTTACTAAGTTCCCTAGACTGGCGTTGACTTTTTGATCCTCCCCTCATAGTGCTTATAATTACAGCTGTGCACCACCAACTCCCAGGTCAGCTTCTGTCTCCTGGGGATTGAATTCAGGAGCTTCCATTTGCCAGGTAGGCGGTGGTACCACTGAGCTACATCCCTGGTCCCTTGTTCTTTTTTTTTTTTTTTTTTTGAGACAGGGTCCCCCTTTTGTAGTTCAGGCTGGCCTTGAGCTCACAGCAGTCCTCCTGCCTCTGCCTCCCAAGTGCTGGGATTACAAGCATGAGCCACCACACCTGGCACCGTGGTATGCAGTTCTGATTGATGACGGGTGTGAGTCTCCACCCCCAACACTGTTGTATGTGGTTCCTAGGGACCCAACCTTGCACTTGCAAGGCAGACGCTGGAACCACTGAACTAAATCTCTGGCCTCCCTTTGTTGTTCTTTTTGAGACAGGGTCTTGCTTTGTTATTCAGCCTAACCTAGAACTCACCATGTAGCCCAGGCTTAGAGCTCCTCCTGCCTCAGACTCCTGAGTGCTGGGATTATAGGCATGTACCACCATCCCATCTATTTTCTTTACTGATCTGTGTAATGATTACACATTTTGCACGGTGAAATGATGGGGGTTCCCCAAATAGATGATCCCAGGAGACTATAGGCTATGTATAGAATTATTCATAGATATATCTATATTGACTCCTAGATATAATTTAAAGGGCATAGAAGCCCCTAAATTCAGTCCTCTACAGGAAAATATTTAAGTGTAGCCATGACTTTCTACACTTATTTAGATTGAGGGGAAATAGTGCTGTTCAGGAAACTGATTTTATTTACTTTAACAATCTGTTTTTATCCATCCTGCTTATTTTTGTGAGTCACAGCTTAGAATATGTTAAGAGAAAGAGCCTTGTGTGCACTCTAAAGGGAGACTCCAGCCTAATCCTCTATTTGTATCAGACGTATAAAATGATCCCCTTGAGAAGGTGAAAGAAAACATTGGACCTTGCATGGCTTAATTCTCGAAATAATCAGCTTCAGTGTTCTAAGGCTTGGAACTGGGAAATGCTTACTCAAGATGAAAAAATATCAGAGGCAGAAAAGCCCCAGGAATGCTGCTTCTCAAGTGAAAGACTTATTTAGGGACAATGAATACATTCATATTAATATGCGGCTGATGGTAATTTTTAGCTTTTCAGTTTTATTAGTCAAGTATCAGAAATGGTATTTTGTGTGTAGAAGCACAAACACCTTCCCCAGGGCTTGATTCTTAGAAGCCAGATCTTTTGAGCAAGTTGTTGCAAGTCTGAATCCGGAGGATAGAGAACGTAGTGGAGTCTGTCAGTAATCTGTTTATCACTCAGATAAGTCTAAAAAGATTCACTGCTAGTGAGTTATTGGAGTCTTCCTAAAATGGTTGCTAGGCAAATCGCATCTCAATCAATTTAATCCTCAGTAGTTTACAAGTCTGCTCTCGTGAGAGCCAGAGTTACCTTTCTAATGTTAATGCCCTTTAAGAAATATTGATGATGTGCATATATGTTACTCAGTGTCTCAGAATAAAGGGCCCGAGTGAGGTATGGACCTCACATTAGCCAAGGCAGTTTAGCTTTTGATAACCTGAGCCAGCATTGTGATGAATTTCTGTTCTGGATCAAGTGGTGGGTGAGGTTGCTCACAAATATTAAGATACCACTGTGTTTGATTATTTTTGATTTTGTAACCAGTAGGACAGTGCACTAATGCATTCATTTTGGAAACAGGCCAGTGGTAACAAAGCCTGTGGGTCTGGAAGGATGGAAAAATAGGACAGAGTAAACAATTGAGGACATAAATAATGAATCTTCCACCTGAGCCCTGGGAAAGTGAGGGAGATTATTCTCAAAGCTGTTCATTCTGGCTGTGAAAGGGGAGAGTCTACCCCGTTAATTACCCAGACTGTTTTTGATACTGCTTGCATTATGGGATAGTCAGAGCCACTGAAAACAAAGTCACCTTTTTGTTATAAATGTGTGTGCATGTGTGTGTACATTTATGTAGATTTAGGGATTAAATCCAGTGTATTCATATGAAACTAAATCTCCAGCCTTTTAAAAATTGTTTTAATTATGAGAGAGGTTGTAGACAAGTTGCTGAATTCCTCAGGCAGAGCTGGTATTTATGATCCTCCTGCCCCAAGCTCCCAGTGTGCTGGTGTTACAGATACAAGCCACTGTACCTAGCTCTGATAGGAACTTTTAAATTCTATCCCACTTCTCTGAGCAGACACTCAAATTATTCATTTACCTTTTAGAATTTTTAGAATGCAGCCTTTGCTTCCTTTTCCAAACCTAATTTTATATGTTAACATTCTAAGAACACTGGACAGTCTTTGTTTGGGCATATCTCAGAATTTTAATTATAGATTTCATTATCTGTAAATCTATAAGATTAAAAAGTCTGGGCCTAGTTTAAAGGAATTCTTTGATACCTTGAGTACATATTATACTTTGAAATTAAATGTGGTATTAAAGAATATAATTATGTAACGACTCACAAAAAGTTAAGACAAGTTTCTTCAGGTCAGGAATCTTTTTTGGTTATTACTTTTTTTTTTTTTACAAAAAAAAATTGTCTCAGTTTGTAGTTCATGCTGGCACTGAATTTAGTATGTGCCCCAGGCTCCCTCAGACTTTTGACAATTCTCCTGCCTCAGCCTCCTGAGTGCTCGGATTGTAAGTGTGCACCACGAAGCCTGTTCTAGCTATTACTTTTAGATTAGTTTTCATCCATTGACTTAAATGAGCACATTGTATTTCTCTGAAGTAAGAAAAACCAGTGAATGCCCTGTGAATGGCAGGGCTTGGATTTTCCATGCTCTTTTTTTTTTTTTTTTGAGACAGGTTCTCGCTTTGTAGTTCAGGCTGGCCCTGAGCTCAGCCTTAAATTCACATCACAGCAGTCCTCCTGCTTCTGCCTCCAGAGTGCTGGGATTACAGGTGTGAGCCACCACGCCCGGCATTGTGGTATGTGGTATTGATTGCTGCTGGGCGTGAGTCTCCATGCCCAGTATTATATGTGGTTGTGGGGAATCAAACCCAGGCCCTTGTGCTTGCAAGACAGGCGCAGAACCACTGAGCTAAATCTCCAGCCCCTCCATTTTATTTTAGCCTCAGAGTGCTAGGATTGCCAGGCATGATGGTTCACGCCTATAATCCCAGTACTGGGGAGGCAGAGGCAGGAGAATTGCTGTGAGTTCAAGGCTTGCCTGGGCTACATAATTAGCTCAGGACCTGACTGACCTATAAAAGGAAGACACTGTCTCAAAAAACACAAAACAATGGGCTGGGGAGTTAGCTCAGTGGTACTGCCCCTGCCCGGCAAGCACAAGGTACTAGGTTAGATACTCAGTACGAATGAATGAATGAATGAATGAATGAATGAATTCATCTGAGAGCTATGATATTTGAGCAAAAAAAGCTGCATGTCCCAGTTGCAGAAGAGACCGCTTTTACCTTATCCTACCAAGGTGCTTTGGAGAACTAAGATGCCAAGTAAATCATAAACTTAGCTCTTTTTTCTCCCTTCAACTCTCCTTCTCTCACCTCCTCTCTTTTCTTTCGTAGTACAGGAGGTTGAACCCTGGGATAACAAATACTAAGCAAGTGTTGTGCCACTGAGTTCCATCCCCACCCCTAGAGCATAACTTCTTTATATGTATCTTACGTATTCGAATCATTCATTGTATATGGATCAGCTGTAGGACCACAGCCAAAGAAGCAAAACTTTCTTATAGTATTTGGCTTAGCAAAATAAAATCTTCTAATGTGCCAATAATTAAAGCTAGAACAAAAGTCATAATGTGCCTTCTTAAGGTTCTGTGTGAAGCCAGGTAAAGTAGGACTTCACCTGTAAACCCAGCACTCGCAGATTGAGGCAGGATGATCACAAGTTCTAGCCCACTCTTGGCAACACAGCAATTTAATGAGATCCTGTCTCGAATGATATAGAAAGGGTTGGGAATGTAGTTCTATGTGAAAGCCTTGGATTTAGCCCCTAGTGTCTCCCACCCCACCCCACACAAGAAGTCAAAGTGTCCATGACTCATCATTGATTCCTTGCGTGTAACAGTGCTTTTCAGTGTCAGTGTTGAGCTGAAAGTCAGATTTTGTTCTACTTACAGAATTGAGATGATTTAAGCAATGTCCCTGTCTTTTCACAGAAGCATAAGGATTGTTAGTCATAACTTAGATTTCGTGTTCCATTTCTTCTAAAAGCTAAGCACTTTTACCATTAGCATTTTATTTTGTCTTCACATTTACTGTACAAAGGATGGGCTTAATCTGCCCCAAAAGGAAGGAGGTATCAAGACTATGAAATGTTAAACATCCCAGGTCACCGTGTACCAGTGGAAAAGTCAGACTTCCTGGGTTCCTGAATGGGCCTTCTGTATTACCAAGCTATTCAGCTGGACTTCTTTTCACTGTTGTGAAGACATTTTGTAGCTGTTAAGGTACTCTTTGCTTTTGCTTATCTCATTTCCCCAGAACATTTTTCATTCAGTTGAAAGTAGAGCCAGTGGATTAATGAACACTCTACATCTAGTTTTAACCTGTCTTGCCAGGTGTTACTGTGCTTTCACCAAAGTGCTTTTTAAAGGATTTTAATGCTTGGGCTTCATTTAGTTCCTGTGAGGTATGGTGCAAATGGAGTGTGATACTGTCTTAGAATATTTCCCTAGAGAAAAGAGGAACATTTTCTTTGAAGATAAGTTCTTTGCCTATTTCCACAGTTGTTGGCAAAACTAAGTTGGAACAAGGAGCCTTCCCAGCAACTTATAGTTTGATTTTTACCTCATCTCAGAGTTGAACAACTGAATCACTCTTACCATTCACAGTATGTTTTGGGAGAGATTGTTCTTAAAGCACATAATAATGGGAAACTGGCATCACTTCAGCCTGCACATTTTGTAGCTGTCTCAAAATCTTTTTGTCAACACTTTTCACTCCCCACCAGTCCACATCTGCTTATCTTTCAGTTCCTCACAACTAGTTAAGAAAATAATACTGTTGCTCCGTCAGGGAATTGCTAGTCTTCATCCAAGTCAAGAATTATATCAAACATCAGTCTTTCTGTATGTGCAGATTTGTATGACTTTGTTGTATTACTGCTAAAAAGTCTTTCTCACATTACAGAAACAATATTTCACTGTTTTGAGACAGGGTCTCACTATATAGTTCAGATTGGCTTCGAACTCACTGTGTGGTTCAGGCTTGAGCTTGGGGCATTCCACCTTGCCTCAGTCACCCAAATGCTGGGATTATAGGAATGTGAAGACCTCTTTAGCATTTTTACACACACACACACACACACACACACACACACACACACACACACACACACACACATCGGTACTGGGTATTGAACTCAGGACATTGTGCTTGCCAGGCAGGTGCATTGTATATAGATCAGCTATAGGACCACAGCCAAAGAAGCAAAACTTTCTTATATTATTTGGCCTAGTAAAATAAAATCTTCTGATGTGCCAATAATTAAAGCTAGAACAAAAGTTAAAATGTGCCTTCTTAAGGTTCTGTGTGAAGCCAGGTAAAGTAGGACTCCACCTGTAAACCCAGCCCTCGCAGACTGAGGTACATCCCTGGCCCTCTTCAGCATTTTTTATAGGACAGGTCTGGTTAGATTTACTAATTAGTTTAGTTTAAAGGAAAGAACATGTGAAAATATTTCAAGAAATTACAATTAATTTGGCCTGAATGTTTAGAGAAGCATCGGATGTAAATATGAAAGACCATGATATAAAGATAGCAGCTAGCCCTTTTCACCATAAAGAGAACAAAGGAATAGGGCCGGGGAGTTAGCTCAGTGGTTCCGGCGCCTGTCTTGCAAGCGCAAGGACCCGGGTTCGATTCCCCGGTAACCACATAACAATACTGGCCAGCAGCAACCAGTACCACATACCACAGTGCCGGGCGTGGTGGCTCATGCCTGTAATCCCAGCACTCGGGAGGCAGAGGCAGGAGGATTGCTGTGATGTGAGTTTGAGGCTGAGCTCAGGGCCAGCCTGAACCACAAAGTGAGACCCTGTCTCAAAAAACCTAAAAAAAAAAAAAAAAAAGAGAACAAAGGAATAGGCTGGATGGAACTCCAGAGCCAGGCATTTAAGACGTACAGAAAAATATACTGGTTTTATGAATAAATACTGGAACAGCTGGCCAAAGAGAGATGGATCATCAGGGTGGACTTCTGACAATGGAACTATATAGGAGGCAGTGGTGAGAGTGAAATGGTGTACTAGATAATTTCTAGTTTTATGTCTCGGACAGGTTTCTTACACTGTATAGTTTCTAGTTTCTGTATCTGTGAAAATAAGACTAGTGATGCATGCCCAGACTAGCTCATAGGGCATTTGAGAAGATTAAGTGAGAGAGTCAATGTGAAAGTATTCTAGAAATTGTAAAGCTTTCTGCAAATGTAAGGCATTGTTAATAACTTTTCAAAATCCCTTGTAAGTGATTTAGAATAATAGAATCTGGAAGTTGGATTAAGTGATGATCTAATTTGACTTCTTTTTGGGCTTTTTTTTTTTTAGGTTTTTTGAGACAGGGTCTCGCTTTGTTGTTCAGGCTGGCCCTGAGCTCAGCCTCAAACTCACATCACAATCCTCCTGCCTCTGCCTCCCGAGTGCTGGGATGACAGGCGTGAGCCACCACGCCTGGCACTGTGGTATGTGGTACTGGTTGCTGCTGGGTATGGGTCTCCACACCCAGTATTGTTATGTGGTTACCGGGGAATCGAACCCGGGCCCTTGCGCTTGCAAGACAGGCGCCGGAACCACTGAGCTAACTCCCCGGCCCCGGCTTTTTTTTTTTTTTTTAGGTTTTTTGAGACAGGGTCTCACTTTGTAGTTCAGGCTGGCTCTGAGCTCAGCCTCCAACTCACATCACAGCAATCCTCCTGCCTCTGCCTCCTGAGTGCTGGGATTACAGGCGTGAGCCACCACACCCGGCACTGTGGTATGTGGTACTGGTTGCTGCTGGGGTGAGACTCCACACCCAGTAGGGTATGTAGTTACCAGGGATCAAACCCAGGTCCTTGCGCTTGCAAGACAGGCACCGGCACCACTGAGCTAACTTCCTAGCCCTTCTTTTTGGTTTTTTGAGACAGAGTTTTGCTATGTAGTTGAGGCTGGCCTTGAACTCACTGTGTGGTGCAGCTGGCATTGAACTTGTGGTGATAATTCTGCCTCAAACTCCAAGGTGCTGGGATTACAGGCATGTGCAACCATGTCTGACTGGAGCTGTTATCGGTTGAAAATAAACCCTTTTCCATTATTCCTGAAAGTGGTCATTGCTTTTGCTTCAGTGATTCTAGTATTATCCCACCACGGAATAAGCTCAGATTGTTCTGTATGTTTTCTTAAAATTGCCTTTCTTCAGACTGTGATTTATTAATATATTTTTGATCTGAGGGATCAGAGATAAACATTTCTCTTCTGTGTATGAGACTGTTCTATGACTATCTCACTTGAGATGATCATCTCTCATGTTGGTATCATTGTAGCCAATTACCTGGCTTCTGCCATCTCTGGTTTGTGTTTCACACTTGTAGATTTATTTAAAATAAGACATCTGATTTTGTTACTCATTAAAACCTACCTCTGTCTTCCCGTGAGTCGTGAGATAAAATCTAATTAGTGAGCTGGGAATTTAGCTCAGTGGCACAGTGCCTGCCTAGCAAGCTGGAGGTCCTGAGTTTAACTGCCATCCCCCCCCGCCCCCCAAAAAACCCTGAATCTAACTCTAGCCATACAGTTACTTTTCTCTCTCTCTCTCTTTTTTTTTTTTTTTTTAGGTTTTTTTGAGACAGGGTCTCGCTTTGTAGTTCAGGCTGGCCCTGAGCTCAGCCTCAAACTCATCACAGCAATCCTCCTGCCTCTGCCTCCCGAGTGCTGGGATTACAGGCGTGAGCCACTACGCCCGGCACTGTGGTATGTGGTACTGGTTGCTGCTAGGTGTGAGCCTCCACACCCAGTATAGGTATGTGGTTACCGGGGATCAAACCCGGGTCCTTGCGCTTGCAAGACAGGCGCCGGAACCACTGAGCTAAATCCCCGGCCCCTCTCTCTTTCTTTTTTCCTTGGTATTGAGGATCAGATCCATGGGTGTTCTAACACTGAGCTATATCCCCAGACTTTTTTATTTCTTTTAAATTTTGAGACAGTATCACTAAATTGCCCAGGTGAGACCTGTGGTTCTTCTGCCTTAGCTTTCAAAATTACCAAGATTATAGCCAATTGCCACTGAGTCTCTTTTTAAAAATTTTCTTTTATTTTTATGGGGGAATTTAGCTCAGTGGTTTGGGTGTGACATGGTGGCTCACACCTGTAATCCCAGCATTAGGAGGCAGAGGCAGGAGGACTGCTGAGTTTGAGGCTGAGTTCAGGGCCAGCCTGAACTACAGAGCAAGACCCTGTCTCAAAAAATTTTTTTCTTTAACTTAAATTTTTTTTTTTAAGGTTTTTTGAGACAGGGTCTCACTTTGTGGTTCAGGCTGGCCCCAAGCTCAGCCTCAAACTCACATCACAGCAATCCTCCTGCCTCTGCCTCCCGAGTGCTGGGATTACAGGTGTGAGCCACCACGCCCAACACTGTGGTATGTGGTACTGGTTGCTGCTGGGTGTGAGTCTCCACGCCCAGTTATGGTATGTGGTTACCGGGGATCGAACCTGGGTCCTTGCATTTGCAAGACAGGCGTCGGAACCACTGAGCTAAATCCCCAGCCCCATTTAACTTAAAAAATTTTTTTTTAAGGACAAAGTCTTGCTATGTAGTCCAGATTGGCACTAAAAACACTAGGTAGCCTAGGCTAATGTCAAATCTGCCATCCACCTACTTCAGCCTCCTAAATGCTAGACCTAAAGGTGTGTTACCATGCCCAGCTTCTGTCTCTCTCTCTCTACTCTCTCTCTCTATCTCGTTTTCCCTCTCTCCCGCTCTCTTTTTCTTCCTTTCTTCCTTTCTTTCCTTCTTTTCTTTTTGAGACAGACTAAACTCTCACTCCTGTCACATTAGCCTTTCAAATGCTATGATTACAAGTGTGTACAACCATGCTTGACTCTATAATTGTTATCACTGAACTTACACCCTGTACTAAACCATTTACAAATGTAATATGTTAGTTTTGTTGTCAGTTGTTGGGTCTACTTGTGTGGCATTTTAACAGTAATTTTGAGCGAAGCCAGCCCAGTTTTATTAACCTGCAGTTTTGTTCTTCTTATATGAAATATATTTTACTGTGACCCAGGCATATCTCCAAGATTGCATGTACACTCGACTTCCTCCTCTCTATATCAGACTCTGTGTCCTTCTTCAAACATGTCATTTAGGGTTTTGTTTTTTTCCCATACTAGAGATTAAACTTGACCTTGTGCTTGCCAGGCATGCATGGCACTACTGAGC
>PVIR01038166.1:0-14741 GCA_004026965.1 Petromus typicus
TTAAAGTGCTCAATGGATGATAAATATAAACTGCTTCTTTACACTGAGAATTTCAACTAAAAATTGTATTTTTTCTTTTATTTTTTAGCAGAACTTTTAGTGGTGCACTTTAGATGCACATAATGACTATACTCACCCTTGAACCTGCCGTTCTATGTAATTTCTACACAAATCTAGGAGACAGGTGAAAACCCACCCCTGCTCCCCCAAGGGAAACTAAAATGTCTTCCCTAGGTCAACAGCATCAACCTCTTCTTCACTGGAATGGAGCTCGGCAGTGTGGGCCCAGCATGGCGGTGGGAACCCCACTAGGCCCCAGGCCAACGACGAGCCGCCATCTTGTCTCACCTCCACCGCCAGACGGAGCTCACTTTACCAGAGGGAAGGCAGTCAAAGAGCAGACAAGAAGGCATGAAATAGCTGGGGCCGGCTTTGGCAATTCAAACCTACACAACAGTGGCACAGAGTGCGTACAATAACGGAAGAGAACTGCTCCCCACGCTCAAAGGAGGAAAAGGTGTGACAAGACAGACTCAGGCTGTCTGAAGCCTGCACAGCCAGAGAAACCTCCCTCTACGTGCCAGTCGGAGGCCTCCCTCAGGGCTTCTAAGCTACTGTGTGGGACAAGGCTCCCGCTGCCTGTTGAGAGGCCATCGAGAAGTCTTCTCCAAGCCTCATTGCCCGGGCTCGTTTTGTCCAGAACTGACACTACAAGGATAATGAAAATGCAGGAACATTTGCAGATGTCCAGGAAACTGGACAAGTCACCTTTTGCACTTTGCCATGAGAAACAAGGGTTGTCAAAAACCCTTGAAGTCCAAGAATAACATGTCTCACGCGCAGGAGGGGAGCTGCTTTTGCCGTCCTTGCTCGCCGCTCCGAGGCTTGGTCTGTGCGCCTCCTGCTCCTCTGAGCGGGCGGGTGTCGGGCCATGCACGTGTGGCGTCAGGAAGTGTCGGAGCCACCCTCACGGCCACAGCCACAGCCACGGTGCTCAGCTCCTCCCCCGCACCCTGAAGCCTGCCGCACACCGGGAAGCACTGCGTGGACCTTCCGAGCACTCGGGGTCACGCACTCCCTGGTTTCGTCAGCAGGAATGTCAAGCATGTTCTTAATAATTATAAAAAGCCAAGAAGGTCTTTGAACAGCGCTCACCTTTGAATACTTCTGCAGCTCAGCGTCGTCTGCGATCTGCGGGTCCAGAGTGGCCACCTGGGTACACAGGAAAAAGACATGTAGTCGGTGGGGCGCCGAGCCTGGCGCCTCCGGGGCCTCCTGGGAAGATCTTCCCACAGTGCTGAAGCCTGCAAACGCAGCACCTAGTGCAGCAGTCCTGGGTGCACGTGGCCTGCTGTCCTCCACATCAGCCAGCAGGAATACCTGCAGAATCTGGCTGCTCAGTCCCTGAGATGGAAGGGGCCACGTCTGCAGTCTCTGCACAGCTTCTCACCACATGTAGATCACTCAGGACACCGCAGGTGCAGTAAACACTACAGAAGTGGGTGCCATGCAGTGCTGAGGGACTGGAAGGAAAGCCTGCACGTGTGAAGGATACACCAAGTTCTCTTTGAGCATCTTGAATCTGCATGGGTTGGATCTGAGCATGTGGGATCCAAAAACACAGAACTAGCAGACACAGAGGGGTGACCGGAGTGTGTTCAGAAATCCACCATCCCAGCCAGGCATGGTGGTACACACCTATATTTCCTGCGCTCAGGAGGCTGAGGCAGGAGGATCTCTGTGAGTTTGAGGCCAGCCTGGGCTAGCTACATCATGAGACCCTGTCTCACAAAACAACACAACAAATCCACAGTCCCTGAAAGGTGATGTGATCCACCACGTCAGACTGATAAACATTTTATTATAGAGAAAAGCAAGGGTATGGTCGCTTTTACTCTCAGACTCAAGCCTTCAACTTGCAAGGTCAGGGACACCCTGTGAGCCGGGAAAGTGGCCGTCTGACCTCCCAGTGAGCTCAGCCTCTGGGGGAGCAGCTGGCCACAGATCCAGAAGGAGACCTGGTCCAACCGGAAGAAAGCGAGGGAGGAACCAATGGGAGACGGCTCACCCTTCCCCCCATCTGCCATTTTCTTCTGGCCCAGCACATCTCAGCTTTCAGTAAAAGAATGGTCACTTTCAAGCATCAGCTTCAGATTCTGTCTCCTCTTTCCAGCTCCCCTGCTGGGACTTCACTGGGATGAGCAGGGCAACAATTCGGCAAATAAGAGCCCTGAGGTGAACGACCCTTCCTCGACCATCAAAACCACTAGGTGCGATCCCAGCACTCAGGACGCTGAGGCAGGAGGGTCGCTGTGAGTTTGGGGCCACCTGGATTATGTAATGAGTTCACAGCCAGCCTGGACTGCATAGCAAGACCCTCTTTCAAAAAACAAAACTACACAAAAACCACTGAGGGTAGCAGCACAGCCGTCTTCCTGCGCCCATGAGGGTGTGGCCGCAGTGGAGTGCAAGGGAAGAAGGAGCGAGCGCGGGGACCACACGGGCCCATCGCACAGCGGCGCCCGGACGCCCCGGTGCTCAGCCCGAGGAGCGGAAGGCCTCTCCCACCGGCAGCGCTCCCCACGACACGTGTGAGGGGAGCCGATGACGGTGGAAGAGGGGCGCCCGCCTGTGCTGGGCTCCCGCGGACCACAGGGAAGGACGCGGCCGCGCGGTGGGAGGAGCCTCACGGGCTGCGCAGCGCGGACCGTCAGCCGGACGACTTCCTGCTCCTCAAATACACTTCATAATCGCTTTCATTTTTCTCGTAAAACTGTAAGGTTCTTTATGAAGCACAGGACTAATATCCACAGTGCTTTCAGCGTACAATAAAACAAACAGGCCATAAAAGCAATCATAAAAGCGCAGTAATCCGAGCTACAAACTGAAAAGTGAAACCTCTCGCTCCGCACATTTTTCTGCCCACGGTGGACGTAGTCGGTTTTAGCGTGCCCTGGTATCTGCTAATTGCAGCTGAAGCTCGTGTGCACTTCATAATTGTTCTCAGGACTTAAATGTTTACAAAACTCACTCGCTGATCCACTAGGGAAGAGAGGCAGGCAGGCTGGCTCTGCCGCGCTGCCTCCTTCCACTGCGGGCCGAGCTCTGTGAGACGAGACCGGCTCGTTAGGAGGTGTGCACTTACCATGACCTCGAAGTCGGGGCCCAGCAGGCTCTCCCATCTGGACTTCAGCTCATTTTCTGCAGAGTCTGGGGCTTGTTCTGGACATAAAGAAAGAATGCTGGAGCTGGGTGTGGTGGCACATGCCTGCCATGCCAGGATTTGGGAGGCGGAGGCAGGAGGATCGCTGTTTGGGACCAGCCTGGACTACATAGTGACACTCAGGGGTCACCACAACCTTCTGCAGTAAGTCAGCGGGTTGTGCATGTGAATCAGAGAGGCCACTCTCGAGGCCACGGTGAATGGAAGGGCTGGCAGGACAGCCTCCAAGGGCCACTGTGGGAAGAGCGGGGAGTGATGAGTCACCATGAAGCAGACTGCTCACGGCACATCTGTAAGGGCGTCTGGCGTCCCTGTCAAGGCTTGCACAGCAGGACCCTGTCAGCGCCCCGCTGGGAAAGCATCCTCAGGATGACGGGGGATGTGGCCAGGCCCAGGGCGGAGGCCCGGGGCTGCTGGGACTGACTCAAGCTCCACGGGTCTCTGTCACGGGAACTTCGGTTCATGCCAGCTGCCTGCTCCCTGCTCCCTGCTGCCCCGGACCTGCGCCCCTTCGAGGCCCTTGGTATGAGTCACATGTTACATGAGTGCAGTCACTGAAGAGCTGAGCCAGTTTGGAGGTGCCCTGGGGACCTAAAGGGGTGCTATGACCGCAGGGTCCACTGCGTCCCTGCAGACACCTTCACCCCTCCAAGCCGAGCTCTCCCAAGTCACCAGGCTGGAACACTTCTCCGACTTCACCAGTCAGAGCAGCAGCTGCCCGGGGCACAGCGGGTCAGGAGGTTGAAGCCACGGCATGAACTGTCAGGGCCTCAGCTCAGCTCGGACGGGACCAGGACCGAGGGCACCGGGCGCCTGGGCCCCATAGACAGAGAATGCCTGAGAGACAGAGGAGCTGACTCCGCCTGGGCCGCTGAGTCCAGATCTCGGCGCTGGTGCTTCAGGCAGCAGCTTCTCCCCTGGGAAGCGGATCTGAGCCGAAGCTGGTCCTGCAGCCCCTCGCTTTCATGTCAGGACACAGCCTCGAGCCCCAGTGCCAGTGTGGGAGGGGAGCCTGCTCTCAGCAGCGAACGCGTCCAGCTACAAGACGGTCGCTCTGTGGTCAGCAATGTCCGAGCGCGCACACGGTGGCCCTGCAGCTGGCCCCAAAGACATGGGTCAAGGTCCTGACTGATTCTCTGTCACCTGATGCTCGACGGAAATCAGCCTGAGCTCAGTTCAGGTAAACAACCACCAGGGCCAAGAGGAGCCGGCGTTTCCCCACCCCATCTCTTCCCAGGGACGGTCACACAGAAAACCCTGCAGGAGCTGCCCCCGCGGCAGGGTGAGAACGCTCACGTTGTTAACTTCTGCCATGAGAGGGACCACTGGCTATAGTCACCAATGGCAGAGCGTGAGCTACAGCACGCAACAGGTCAAACTGCTCAGAACAAGGTAAAAATCACCAGGTGCTGATAAATGGATACTAATCAATATATGTCCTCAAAACTAGCATGATTAAACAAACATTACACAAGGATTTGATTGGTCATTAGGCCTGAGCATGATTTCCATACTAAGAATAACACTCCCTTTCAATCCACATGTTGTGGCACTTCTGTAGCCCCAATATTCGGGAGGCTGAGGCAGGAGGATCACAAATTTAAGGCGAACCTGGCCTGTAGCAAATGCAAGGCCAGCCTGTACAGCGTAGTAAGACCCTGTCTCAAGATACAAAAGACAGAAACGAATAAATACCCCATTTTAAATCTTACAACTGCCTCTGAGGTCCTCAGATCATACCAAGACCCAGCGGAAACGGCCAGGAATGCGCATGTCCCAGCCTGGGGGAGTGGAGACCTACCTGATCTCCCTCGGGCGCCGGTGCTGTCCTGCCTGCAGTCACCCACCGCTTCCTCGGTTTCTTCTTCGTCCAAGCTTGTTTCTGTCTCCACTGCTCCACTCAGGAAGAGGGTCGGGGTTTTGGGTGGTTCCACTTCAGGTCCTAAAATGAGAACTGCTGGTTGGCTCTGGAGCTGGGAGCAGATGTGGATGAGCCTGAGTCACTGCTGTGGACTGTCTCGGGTGCGGTTCCCCTAGACCCCGTCCACCAAGACGCCCCGTGGGGTAGCAAGAGGTTACAGGAGGTGTTGTGGGTGGTACTGAAGGAAGGAACGGAGGCAGAGGTGAGTCAGTGACAAGGCAGGGTGGGTGCTTTGCACTAGGCTTTAAAAAGAAAAAAGCAGGGCCAGGGATTTAGCTCAGTGTTTCCAGCATCTGTCTTGCAAGTTCAAGGGCCCAGGTTCAACCCCCGGTAACCACATAAAACAATGCTGGGTGTAGAGACTCACACCTGTGATCCCAGCACTCTCGAGGCAGAGACAGGAGGAGGCTGAGTTCAGAACCAGCCTGAACCACAAAGTGAGACCCTGTCTCAAAAAATTAAAAAAAAAAAAGAAAAGACAAAAGCACCAGGTATGGTGGTACACACCTGTAATCCCAGCAACTCAGGACGCTGAGGCAGGACATTGGCAAGTTCAAGCCCTGCCAGGGGACTTTATCGAGAAAGAGTGCAGACTGGACAGATCCCGAGTCTAGGCCTGCACAGTGAGATCCACCAACCCCCACAGACTTGGCACAGCGCCCTGCTGGACCTCTGGAAGAGCACCAGAGCCATAGAAATGGCTACATAACCCTTTGAAGGTCAATATGGCGTTGGTACAGCATGTGCTACTTAGACAACTTTACACTTCACACATACAGCTCAAATAACGGGTACCCGTCTTCAGCAGCGAAACTCCTGACACATAAAACAGGAAGCTGCTGCGAAGTGGGAAGACCCTCATCTGCAGCGCCAGCACCCTGGGGAGCTGGGGCAGGAGGGTCACAAGCCTGAGCCCAGCCTGGGCGACCTGGCGGCGAGTGAGATCCTGTCTTGACACAGACAGACAGACAGAAGCATCTCTGGCTCAATTTCAAACCCCAGAACCAAAAAACAGAACAACAACTAAAGGTCTGGGTCGAAATCAGTCTCTATAGAGAGCAGAGCTTTCCAGGTTCGTATCTACAGAGAAGTTTCCCCAGAGGAGCATAAAGGTGATTCATTCGCTCCTGTCTCACAAGTGCTCACGCCGAAGCCCATCTTCCTGACATCTACCGTCAGCTTCCGTGACACGTCGCGTGCCCATAACCGGAGTTATGTGTGAGAGGCACACAATTATACACGTCCTCCAACATGATTTGCTACTTAATATCAAATATACAACAAAAACTATTTTACAAATAAAAATGTTCTTCATGATAAATTCATTTTCCTTTCTCACAAAACAAGCCTGCGTGGATTAGAATAAAACGCACTGCTGAGGGCATGAGCCCGGGGTCTGTGCACCGTGAGGCCACGCGGGCAGGCGGCGCGGCGCGCAGAGCCAGGGTGACTGTTCCCTTTCTCCCTCCGCAGTCCTCCCGGCACCGTCTCCCAGCGGGACCAGAGCGCCGCACCTTGCCCGGCCGGCCCGGGCCTCCTGCGGACCAGCGTGAGGCGCACCACCCGGCCTGCGCTCCGCAGCACCTGCATGACGTCCTGGTTGGCGAGGCCCTGGATGTCCACACCGTCCACCTGAGCAGGGAGGGACAGAGGAGTCAGAGGCTGCAGCACAGAAGTGGGTACGGAACAGGGATGCTGAAGGACTTGTCTAGAATCTGAAGAATTTTTGGAACCTGTGTCTGTCATTATACACAGAATCTGCCACCAATGGGTCAGCAGTGGTCCCCTCACTGAGGGAAAACACCCAGTGCCAGGCCAGGAAGGGAGAGACGGACCCTGGTCTTGGGAAACCTGCGCCTCCCAGATGGCACCAAAGCCTGAGGTGGGCACACTCACGGCCACGATCTGGTCGTCCACTTGGATCTGGCCACTGTGCTGCGCGGCACTGCCCGGCACGATGCTCTTCACGTAGATGCCCGCGGGCTCGCCTGGGTATGGAAGAGAGAGAGCACTTAGCCGGCTGCTGACCCCCAACCTGATCTGCACAGAGGTGCCAGCGCCCTCGAGCGGCCTGCCTGCTGCTCGCTCCCGGAAAGGAAGAACAGCACACGGCAAAACTTGGGCAAGCTCAGCGCTGTGAAACGGCCCTACCCTCCACACAGGAAAAGACACTTGCACAGACACAGCTGGACACAGATGGGGAGTCTATACAACAGGCCGTCCTGGGGGAAGCGCTGCCAAGGAAAGGGCAGGAAAATGGAGCTCTGGGTAGTTTCACATTTTTATTTGTTACTTTCAAATGAACTCACAACACTGGGGAAGGAAAACACGCCTCTACGGCTTCCCTCACCGGCATCACACAGACTCCGGAAACAGAAATAAACCTGTGTTTACCAACTCTCACTTCCTCTTCCCAAGTCGGGGCATCCAGACGCCAGACTCCCGCCCTCCACCACGACGTAAGTCAGATTTCAGAATTCTCTCGCTGAATTCTTTCTTCACGTCAACCCATCCCTTCTAACAAACTCCTACTTCTCATTCCCAGCCCAAGTGCCCCGTGGAGCCTCATTTCCGTCTGTAAAATCGACTCTCATGTCTGCCTCACCAGGATAACCGCACACCCAGGCAAGCACATGTATTTCAGTCATTCTCAAGCACGGACGCCTGTGCCGTGCTGTCTCCCCACACTTTCCGTTCCTTCCCAGCATTTCTGGGAGGACTAGGGTGTCGCTGTGCTGCCCAGCCTGGCCTGGGACCCAGGCTGAAGCGACCTCCCACTTCCGCCTCCCGAGTGGCTGAGACTACAAGCGTGTGGCTGGCAATCTAGACTTCCCCACATTCACTTTTCTGTAACTTCCAGAACTAAGCAAAGTAGCCCTTCAATGTGCCGATAAACCCAACACAGCAAACATTATCTTTACGGTTATGTGAAGGAATGCACGGAGTCGGCTGGGCCCCCACAGAGGCGCAGGGCATTCGCCACAGCGCTTGAGGCCCAGGTCCCTCCCAGCACCACCAAAACAGGCATGCTGAGGTTTTTTTTTTTTTCTGAGGCAGGGTCTCGCTTTGTGGTACGGTATGTGGTTACTGGGGATCGAACCCAGGTCCTTGTGCTTGTAAAACAGGCGCCGGAACCACTGAGCTAACTCCCCGGCCCGAGTTTTTTTTTTTTGAGACAGGGTCTCGCTTTGTGGTTCAGGCTGGCCCTGAGCTCAGCCTCCAACTCACATCACAATCCTCCTGCCTCTGCCTCCCGAGTGCTGGGATGACAGGCGTGAGCCACCACGCCCGGCACTGTGGTATGTGGTACTGGTTGCTGCTGGGGTGAGTCTCCACGCCCAGTATGGTATGTGGTTACCGGGATCGAACCTGGGCCCTTGCGCTTGCAAGACAGGCGCTGGAACCACTGAGCTAACTCCCCGGCCTGGCATGTTGAGTTTTAAAGTCTTCTAGTTTTTGGAGTTGTCTGACCATCTCCCATTACCACCCAAACCCCAAAACTTCATTTGCAAGTAAAGAAGGAAGGTGATTTTTTCTTTATTCAGTAACATAAACATCAAATGTTCTCAATAGTCTATCAGTCATTTATTTTTAATTAGAAACTAAGCCATAAGTTTAGAAACTGAATTAAATCTGCTTTAAACTACTCAGTAGGGATTTTTGCAACATTATTATACAATCTATACTCTGCTCTTTTGGAACTTAAATTCTGAACCTAAAAAAGGTGGCACTTAGAAAAACACGAGGTATTTAATTATGTCAAATAGCACAAGTCAGTGTGACAGGGAGGCTGCTGCAGCCCGTGAATACATTAGCTTAACACTCCCACCTGCTGCATGTGTGTGTGTGTGTGTGTGTGTGTGAGAGAGAGAGAGAGAAACAGAGAGAGAGAGAGAGAGAGAGAGAGAGAAGGAAACTCTATTGGGCAGAAATCAACACTCTCACTATTTTCCAAAAAAACTAAAATATCTCACAATTGAATGTGACTAGCAAATATTTCTGAAAGGGTTATTTTCCTTGCCCTAACGATTCTCTTATAATGAAAGGAAGCTCCTTACTGGGAAAGTCCCCAGAGCTAACTCTGGAGGGGAACGTTGCAGGTGAGTTGAGCTTATGGAGTTGTGTTCAGGTTCCCTCAGAACCACATGCTTGTTTTCACATTATCATTTTACTTGTACTTCCTTTAACAGGAAGGAGGATAATTCTAAAGGAATTCTCGGATCATTTTTCGGCGATTAAATGCAGTGGGATCCTTTTGCGACATTCACCTTTGTCTAGTCGGCAGTGAACACACAGCACACAGAACAGTGAGTTCAGTAGCGAAGATGGATCAGTTGTATGAGCAAGAAGAGGTACAGTTCAAAGGGACAATCACATCTCTTTGGGAGTGATTTCAGCCCAGCTATTGCACTACCTCAAGGAAAATGTGATCCTCTGGTCACTGAAAAGTAACTGGCTGCTATTATAGTCATAGTTTCATTGTTCAAAGATTAAATTAAAATCTGCAGATACTTAATTTTACTAAGAAACCTTAATGTCCTTTATAATTATTCCCAAATAAAGGACAGCAATGATTTGTTTACCTGCATGAGACGCTCCAACGTAGCCAACAATTCTAATGCCAAGGCTCTGTCCATCATTTTTAATGAGTTCAACGTTGTAAGTTTCAAAAAGAGAATCATCCTAAAAGGAAACAGCAGATCTGACTTTGTGTTTGGCCACATAACTGTGTCTGTGTCAGTGTGGGAAGAGGCACCAAGTTTTTCCGGGATAAGCAGATGTGGGCTGATTCCCAAGCCCACTGACCCCGGAGCAACTCTTGTGTGCAGACACCTGGTGCGGAGGAGATGAACTCCCCGAAACACACCGCCTTCTGAGCGGCCGCTCCTGCTGGGAGCCGGAAGGGAAGCAAGTGGACTGGACCTAGGGCTCGAGGGTGGGGCGGGCGACCAACCTTTTGGAAGTGAAAGGCTGTGGGGTCTAACGGGACTATGTCCTCCAGCTGGGGGACTGGGCCTCCAGCCCAGAGTCCGGGGTGTCTGGAGGCCGCCAGACAGCCCCGGGGCTGTGGCCCAGGAAGGTCTCAGGGAAGAGCTCTGACCCACAGCGTCACACCACCACAGCGCCGTGCCCAAGGCTGCTACGCCTGCGTGGTGTGTTCCACAACAGAAACCAACACAACCATGTAGGAAAGCTTCCTTGGCACCTACACCTGCAGGAAACATGGCAGGGGGCCGTGCGGAAGAAGGGCAGGCTTGAGAGACCGAAAGCTCATTGAAACTCTTGTCTTCTAAAAGCCTGTGCCCGAGTGAGCTTCCAAACTCACGGTGCTCAGGTCGGAACAGGGCCAAGCCCGCAGAATTGTGTGGACCGGGCCTCCCTGAGCCGCTGCCGGGTCCTGCACAGAGTGCAGGCTTCTGCGGCTGCAGTGATGGAGGAAACGTGGCCACATTTCGGTGAAAATATTTCTGGAAGTGCTGGGCGTGATCCAGTGAGCGCCGAGCTATGGCCTCAGGCTTCCTACTTCTGAGACAGGGTCTTGCTACGTTCCCCAGCTGGCTTCAAACTTTTTTGTTTGTGCATCTGAGGCCAGCCTGAACTGCACAGAGAGAGAGACCCTGTCTCGGAAAACAAGCACCCGGAGCCTTCCCGGCACCTCACAGGAAACTTCTGGCTCCCGCGCCTCACCATCTCCCACAGTGCTGTCCCCTGCTGTGCTGTGAGACCCTGGGGCCCCTACTCACCTTGGCTGGACTCCTGCTGGCTGGGGCGGGTGGGGAGGTCACTGGCCCGCTGCTGGGAGCGGGCGGGGTCACCACCGCGCTGCCCAAGGGGTCCCGGGCCACCAGCATCCTGACGGCGCTCCCACAGGCCCTCAGCACCTGGGCGACCCGCTCGCTGGTCATGCCCTGCACATCGGTGGCGCCGATCTTCAAGATGTGGTCGCCGGTCTGAAGCCGCCCGTCCTGTACCAAGAAGAGCAGAGACCACACGCTGAGGAGTGTGGGGCGGTGGGAGTCACGGGCCGCCCGGCACAGGAGGCGGGCTCAGGGTGAAGAGGCCAGCCGAGCCGGACACAGCGTGCCTCCACGCCGGCCCGACAGCCAGGAGTGCCATGGCCCTGTGAGCCCGAAAGGCTCCGAAGTCCGGACTCAGGAGGGAAGGGGCAAGAGCCTCTAGGTGAAGCTGCGCCTCCACCAAGGACAGCACCTCAGCAGCTCGGTCAGGGCCCGGGGCAGGAGAGACACGGAGGAGCCTGGCAAGCAGGTGGCGCCAGGCCAGTGGCCGGTAAGGGTGGGCTTGGAACAGAGGGGTGAGTGTTACAGGATCACTGCGCACAGACAGCAGGGGCGCCGGCCCGGCCCTGATGCCTGCTGGGAGGCAGCACGCATCTAGAAAGCCATGACTATTGCTCGACCTATGGTGGAGGATGGGATAGGAGAGATTCCAGACAGGGTTTTAAGAGAAGATCTGCCCACAGCTTCTGTACAGAGTGGAAAGGAGAGCTCAGACCCCGGAATCTGGCCTGAGAAACGGGGACAGGTAATGAAGACATAGAGGAGGCTGAGGCAAGATGATGCTGTGAGTTTGAGGGCAACGCGAATGATAGTGAGACTATCTCCAAAAACAAAGACACAGAGGAAGAGACGGATTGGAGAGAGTCCAAGGAGCCATGGCCAAGCTCGGGCAGGCGGAGCGTCGGTGTAGGCTGCAAGGCTGGGATCCGGCCGCACGGCAAGCTGCCTGTCACTGGCACCTGGGAGTCTGCACCGTCCTCACTCAGGTTCGTAAGAGACCATGTCCTCAGAATGGCCGGCGAGGAGGGCACAGACTGCCGTGTGATCACATCACTGTCTCACATGCGCAGAGCGTGAGGTCTACCTTCACACAGGGCACATGTCACACGGAAGCATTTACGATGTGGTCCAGCCACACGCATCTGTCTGGTGTCCACCGGCCCCATTCCCTTTGTGGAAGCTTCGCAACAGCTGAACCTTCTGCATTTTTATAAAGTTTATTTCGTCAGAAATTCTGACTTCTCTTTAATTCATGAGCATCTTGAAGATGTCAACAGAGCTGGTTTTAAAAAGCCACCTGTGAGGCCTGCCGGCGAGGAGCCCAGTCCGTGCTGCGTCCCTCGAGGCCCCTCGGACTCACGAGGCCGGCGGAGCTGGCAGGGCCCCTCACGCCGCCCGATCTCCACACAAGCATGGTGACTGACTCAGGTTTCCATGTACCAGGAGTCACCTGTGACTGCCGAAGTCTGGGCGAAATGACGCCGAGGAACAGGCAAGCGCCTTGTGGGGCAGAGCGCGGGGCTCGGGCTGCAGTGCTGGGCTCAGGCCCGGCACGAGGGCAGCGCGAGGGGCCGGAAGGAAGGAGGGAAAACAGCTCGAGAAGGAGCGGCGGCCAGGGCGCCGGGTGTCTGAACCTGGTGTCAGCCCGGGGTCTGGGACTACAGGTGACACTGTGAAGGAGACACTGGGGCTGAGAAGCACTTGGGTCCGCAGGGCCGGGCTGGCTGCGGGTGCTATAGCAGGTGTGGGGTGGCTGGAGACGCAGAGGCGTGTTCACCAACTGTGCGCCACCAACTGGGGCTACAGGAGGGGCCGGGAGGGGGCGCTGCGGAACTCCGCCCCGGGAGACTCTCCAGCCGGGCAGCAGGGGGCACAGCAAGCAGCTTCTGCGGAGAAAGTCAGTGCTGCATGCGGATGCAGGGTGGGCACAGTCACAGTGCCCACAGTGGGGACACCGCGGTGTGTGGCTGGCATAGTTCTTTGCGGCTCCGCTTTCTTCTGATGTTACCCCAGGCCTTCATGACATGGGTAATTTGCATCTGTCACTGAGAGTCAAATATGCCCTTCTGGCAGAAAAGCAGGTGTTCCAGGATCCGCAAGTGTAAAAATAGTTGTGAGACTGATGGGAGAGACAGCGGGTGACAGCTCGCTGTCTCACCCCGTGGCACGCAGGACCAGGCCCCTGACTGACACCCCCTTCCCCTGCCTGCCGTGTGGGAGCCGAGGCCTCTCCTGGCCGTGCTGGACTCCTTAAGCCTTGAGAGCCAGTAAGCAGTGCGCCCGGGGTCGGCTGGCGGCAAGTGCCAGCAGAGGCGCCACTGACACTCCAGGGAGCTCGGAGTCCCCCAGAGAGATCAACGGCATCGTGGGTCGGAGTCGCAGTGAAAACACTGCATAACCACTATCCAGCTAAAAGAGGAAAAAGACATCAGCCCACCTTAACAGCTTCTGTAGTGAAAAGTTATTTTACACTTCAAAAGTTCTCTGATACATTACTATAAACGACATTTCAACTGAAAACCAAAGGTCTGAGCTGGGCTCAGTAGTGCAAACCTATAGTTCTACCCCTGGAAGGCTGAGGAGGGAAGATCCTTAGAGACCAGGAGTTTGAGACCAGCTTTAGCAATACAGTGAGATCCATCTCAAAATATCTCTGAAGTATTTTTTTGAGACTTGTATCATGTCAGGGCTGAACTATAAAAAGTAAAGAAATCAACTTTTTTCTTCAAAACTAAAAAAAGTACAAATACTTCCTCACGCGTGTTTTGTTCTCCTCCTGTTATATCCCCATTTGTAACTCTTAGAATAAAGGTATCTACCTTGTGCCTATGAAATGGTGAAAGTGTTTAACCTTCTTTTCGTCTCTACAGGGCCTTGCAGCAAAGACTTTGCCTTAAATCTCAGAGAAGACTTGAGACTTGGATTCTTCAGTGCCTGAAATTGTTGGGACTTGGGCCACTCTTAGATGGACTAAGGCCTCTGCATAAAGAGATGTGTATCAGCCTGTGGGGGCCTGGAACAGCATGGCTCGTATCGGATGACCCCCCAAAGCCTCATGGGGTCACAGGCGAATCAGAGGTGGCTAGATCTAGAGTGTGTGACTGATTCACAGTACAATCCTAGGATTAAAGGCACTAGGAGTAAGTATGTGAGCGCTGCCATCCTACATAGTATAAAACAAAAGGGGCAGAAGCCAGGTGCGGTGGTATAATTCCAGCACTTGGGAAGCTGAGGCAGGAGGATCCCCAGGAGTTCGAGGCCAGCTGGGCTACATAGTGAGACCTTGTTTCAAAAAACCATCAAAGTAAAAAAAAAAAAAAAAAAAAAAAAAAAAAAAAAAAAAAAAAAAAAAAAAAAAAAAAAAAAAAAAAAACCATCAAAGGTGGGGTGTGGTGGCTCACACCTATAATCCCACACTGGGAGACAGAGGCAGGAGGATTGCCTTGAGTTTGAGGCTTGTCTGGGCTACATAACGAGCTCAGGGCCTGCCTAAACTACAAAGCGAGATCTTGTCTCAAGAAAAAAAAAAAAATCCAGGCCGGGGAGTTAGCTCAGTGGTTCCGGCGCCTGTCTTGCAAGCACAAGGGCCCGGGTTCGATTCCCCGGTAACCACATAACAATACTGGGTGTGGAGACCCACACCCAGCAGCAACCAGTACCACATACCACAGTGCCCTGTGTGGTGGCTCACGCCTGTCATCCCAGCACTCGGGAGGCAGAGGCAGGAGGATTGTGATGTGAGTTTGAGGCTGAGCTCAGGGCCAGCCTGAACCACAAAGCGAGACCCTGTCTCAAAAAA
>PVIR01038167.1:0-14868 GCA_004026965.1 Petromus typicus
AAACCCCCTTCCTCTGCCTATGTACAGAAGCTTTGCTTCCATTTTCCCTTCTATTTTCCCTTTTTTCCTTGTCTCTTCCTTCCTCCCTCCCTCTTCCCTGTTCTTCTTCCCATTTAAACATTTTCTTCTCAGTGCCCAATATCTATTTCACATTTTAGTTCTCATTTTCACTTTTGTTTCTCACACCTGAGAAACAGTTTGGTATTTAAACATGTGTGTCTAATTTATCAAAATTCTAATCTTTACTTCAACATGTTTGACCAGAAAGTACAGGACTTCTCTACCATGTAAGGTAAAACCAAAGTGGTATCTATGCAATCAGCAAAATTATCTGATAAAACATTTTAACTATTTTGCAATTTTAATTAGCACAAGAAAAAACTGATTCCAAAATAAGTACTGCAATGTTTGGCATTTTTACTGCAAATTTTATATCACAGAGTTATTCAACAACTCATCTCTAAGAAAACAGCAGTCTTCATAAGTGTGAAAATTACTGTGTCCAAAAGAAATGATCATATCCAGTAGGTGATATTTCATATAGTCAAAATAAGACAATTCTTTATAAAATTAGGTTTTAAATCAGGTGTGGTGGCTCATGCCTGTAATCCCAGCACTCAGAAAGCAGATACAGGAGAATTGCTGACTTTGAGGCTGAGTTCTGAACTATAAAGCTAGAACTTATTTAAAAAAAACTTTAAAAATATCATATCATATAAAATTTTAAATGCAGAATGTCTTGATAATTACTAGTTGTCTCAAAAGCTAAAATCAGAAAGACACAGAAAATAGATGTGTTTGTTGATTAGTATTTTGCTTTGAGAAAGCCAGAAATTATTCCGTTTCAACAAATAAGCAATAATGATAAAAAGATGTGGTTAATATACTGTTATCGTTTTTAAACCAAAGTGAACTTTACCTCAGAGACAAAAACTCTGACTTTTAACTTTTTAATGTCCTTTGAAATATTAATATCTTTTGACTTTATTTTAAACCACTAACTAGAGGAGTTTTAATAGAGTTCATAATATAAAGTCATTTTTTTCCCCCATGGAATGTTTTCATTTTGGAACACAGCAGTAAAATGGCAAATGACTGAGTCATTTATGAAAAAAAAAAAAAACAGATAGAATGTGTCTTTTCTGAAATGCTTGAGACCAGAAATGAGTTAGATATTTTCAGATTTTGGAATACTTGCGGGTATAGAACGAGACTTCTTGAGGGCGGGGCCCAATTCTAGATGGAAAGTTCATTTCCTATACCCTGGAGGTAATTTACATAACATTTTTAGTGCATTTGTATTTGGACTGAGACCCATCTGCATTTTCTGCTTGTGACATCAGATCTGCACATAAAAACTTTTAGGTTTTGCAGTTCTTTGGGTTAGGAATTAGGAATGCTCAACCAATATGGTTAATACTAACTACAACAACTGCCGATACTCACCAACTAACTTCTTTTGCTCCTTCCTTTAGACTTCAATCAACCTGGCCAATTTCAAAGACAAGGGGGCACTTGCCAGGAACAGTGGAGTAAGGGCTGAAGTAACTGCTGGAAGGAAATACCTGGGCCTTTTTTCGCCCATTCCATGACATTTTTGGCTCTGCCTCACATCACACAACTTTGTATCAGTTTTATGAAAACTTTTGCTTGCTTACTAATTCCTATTTTTTTCTTTTTTGTCCTGGGGATCGAACTCAGGACTTCATGCTTAGCAGGAGCCAGAAACACTAAGGTAAAACCCTGGTCCTCCAGCCCTCTTGTTTTAAAGTAGGAGAATATATTGAAAGAGAGATAGCTCCAGAGAGAGAGAGAGAGAGAGAGAGAGAGAGAGAGAGAGAGGAAGCGAGCTGGAAAGTGGATTGCCTAGCGAGTTCTAATTTAGTTCTGTGAGCCAGTCAAGTTCAGATGACCTTTGGTTGTTGGCTTCTGCTTTAGTTCTGCACATATCTGAGAAGTTTAAATTCTCAAGAAAATGGTCTCCGGTTTTAACTCCACTTTCTTCAGATTTTCAACAATAATTATGCCTCTGCTTTCCACTGAAGATCTCATAATGCTTCAGATGGGAAATATGTGATACCTGACTTCATGACACCTTTGCCCGTGGAACCACCTGGAACCAGGTATTTCCAGACAGGTCCTCCTCTTGCTACGTGATGAACTAATGGAAGTTTGAGAGAGAAGCAGAACTACTTTTCAATAAACAAATAAAGCAGGAGCAAAGGGCCTGATTTATGGCAAAGTTTTAGTGGTTACTATGGAGAGAAGAGATATAGTCCTCAGGTCTCGTATCTGTTATTTTGAACACAGATTCTCAGTCTGCCAAAAAGGTCCATGGGGGCTAGGGATTTAGCTCAGTGGTTCCAGCGCCTGTCTTGCAAGGGCCCAGGTTTAATCCCTGGTTAACCACATACAATACTGGGTGTGGAGACTCACACCCAGCAGCAACCAGTACCACATACCACAGTGCTGGGCGTGGTCGCTCACGCCTCTCATCCCAGCACTTGGGAGGCAGAGGCAGGAGGATTGCTGTGATGTGAGTTGGAGGCTGAGCTCAGGGCCAGCCTGAACTGCAAAGCGAGACCCTGTCTCCAAAAAAAAAAAAGGTCCATGGGAGGTTCATCTGACTTCAAGCCTGGCCTGGGTTCTGAAGCAGGAGTTGGTGGCACTTGAGGGACAGTCACTTAATGCCTTTGTCTTTCCCTCCTTCCTTCTTTCCTGCTCTCAGTCTTCCTCCCACCCTAGCACAGCCGGCTCCCAGACCACTTTCACCTTTCCCCCCTAGGTCCACAGGTATACCAGCCACACCCAACCTCACCCCAGGGGCTTGGAGAGCTGGCTCATACACCTGCCGGCCATTTATATGTTTTCTTTTGAGAAATGTCTATTTAGTTTTATGGCCTTCTGTCCTCACCCTTTTTTGTGGTGCTGGGAATCCAAGCACGCAAGGTAAATGCTCTACCATTGAACTATCCTGCTCTTGGCCCGACTACCGACTATTTAATCGGTTATTTGTGGGTTTTGTTTGTTGGATTGTTGTTTATTTTTGGCTACTGAGTTTCTGGGTATTCCTTCTATACACTTATTATTATTATTATTATTATCATTATCATTTGTTTTTGAGACAGGGTCTCATTATATACTTCAAGCTAGCCCTGAACTCACTATGTAGCCTAGGCAGTGATTTTCCTGCCTCTGCCTCCCGAGTGCTGGGATTACAGGTGTGCACCACCATGCCTGGCTATATAACTGATTATTAACTCATTAGATAAATACTTGGCGAATATTTTATACTGTTCCATTGGTTGTTTCTTTACTCTTCATTACTTTATTGGCTATACTTTGGAGGGTTTTTTGAGCTTTTTTTACTTTCCAACTTTGTTGTAATCCTACTTACCTATGTTTGCTTTTGTTTCCTGTAATTTGGAGTCTTGTCCAAAAAAAAAACAAAAACAAAAACAAAAAAAATCCCTTGTTGTTGTCCTAAACTTCTTCCTTTATGTTTTCTTCTAGTAGTTTCATAGTTTCAGATCTTACACTTAAGTCTTATGAATACTATTAAGTCTATTGATCCATTTGAGTTGATTTTTTATAACTGGTGAAAGATCAGGATCTAGTTTCATTCCTGTGCGTTTATATACCTAATTTTCCTAGTACCATTGATTGAAAAGGCTGATCTTCCTCTAATCCTATTTTCAGCATCTTTGTCAAAAATCAATTGTTTGTAGATTCTTGGGTTTAACTATTATTTTTACTGCATCGACAAGAGAATTACTTGCTACTCTCTCTTCTAAATCACAGTTTCAGCCAAAGATTTAAGAGTCTAACTCTATTTCTGTTCAGTCACTTGGTGTGAATCTATCATCAATTTTATTTATTTACTTTTAATTTTTTGTGATACTGGGGATCAAAGTCATGACCTTGCTCTTGCAAGGCAGACATGATGCCATTGAGCTAAATCCCTGGCCCTTTATCATCAATTTTAACTAAAAATTACCTGAGCTTCTCTGAGAAATTAAGTTCACATAACTTCAAGCAATAACAATTAGGTTACTTCTTTACTTTTGCAAGGGGTAGTGGGCTAGGTTTTTAAAAATTGATTGATTCCAGAAGCATTTATTTGAAAAAAAAAAACTTGGGAATTATTTATGGCTTCAAATGTAGTGGTACGTGCCAGTAATCTAGGCACTGAGGAAGCTAAGGCAGGAGGATTGCTGCAGGTTCCAGGGCAGCCTGGGTTACACAAATGAGTTCAAACCTGGTCGGAACTACGTGGTTACATCCTCTCTCAAAGAATTAAACAAATAAAAAGGATATACCTGAAGACCCCCAGTTTCTAATGTGCTTCTGAGAAATAAATGAGGGAGTAATCAGTTTTGCCAGAGGGAGGAGGTGACGTTTGAGTTGGGTCCGGGCAGTGGAGTGGAGCGGAAGTTTCCAGGCAGATAAGAGGCAACTACTATAGAGGTTTCCTGAACCTTGGAAACCTCTATATAAATGATGCTTATCTCAAGCTATGCTGTTAATATTACTTCACTTCCACCAGCTTGTATATTCCTTGATGGTATAAGCCAGTTTGATATCCCCAAATGGACATAAAGCTTTGTTTTTTGCCATTTAATTTTTGCTGATTCATTTCATATTTACTCATTTTATTGATATATTTCCCGACAAAATAAAAATTTTTTTTTTTTTTTTTTTGGAGACAGGGTCTTGCATTTGTAGTTTAGGCTGGCCCTAAGCTCACTATATAGCCTAGGCAAGCTTTGAACTCACAGCAATCTTCCTGCCTCTGCCTCCTAAGTGCTGGGATTATAGGCATGAACCACCATGCTCAGCAGTAGGATGTATTTTTGACTTACCACACAGCTGTTTATTTTTATTTTTTAATTAATTAATTATTTAGGGTTGTGTTTTTTGTTTTTTTTTTTTTGAGACAGGATCTCACTTTGTAGTTCAGGCTGACCCTGAGCTCTCTATATGGCCCAGGCTAGCCTCGAACTCACAACAATCCACCTGCCTCTGCCTCCTTAGTACTGGGATTACAGGTGTGAGCCACCATGCTTGGTTTAAAAATATTTTATTAGTACATATTTGCAGTACATAATGGTTACTTTCATTGTGAGGAGTTGGTGTATGTACATAATACACTTTAGTTCTTCTTATTTTCCTTACTTTAAAATAGTATTATTTTTTTTTCCTTCCTTTCTTTCTTTTTTAATATTTTTTGTTTTTTGAGACAGGGTCTCACCATGTAGTTCAGGTTGGTCTTGAACTTACAGCAATTTTCCTGCCTCAATTTCCAAAATTCTAGGATTACAGGCACACACTACCACGCCCAGATAAAACAATATTTTGGTAAATATGGGGAAGCGAATATATAAGCCCCACACAAATACAGTACTTACTTGGGAAAACCACTGTTAATATGCTGGTGTATACCCTTCTTTTTTCCATCACACACATATCCCTATCCAGCTACCTTTACTTTTGAAATAAAAATAGTATCACAATGTTTATTAATATAGAATTTGTTACTTTCACTTAACCACTATATTAGAAATTCCAATCCTGGGGCCCGGGGATATAGCTCAGTGGTTCCGGCGCCTGTCTTGCAAGCGCAAGGACCCGGGTTCGATCCCTGGTAACCACATAACAATACTGGGTGTGGAGATTCACCCCAGCGGCAACCAATACCGCATACCAGTGCCGGGCGTGGTGGCTCACGCCTGTAATCCCAGCACTCGGGAGGCAGAGGCAGGAGGATTGCTGTGATGTGAGTTGGAGGCTGAGCTCAGGGCCAGCCGGAACTACAAAGTGAGACCCTGTCTCAAAAAACCTTAAAAAAAAAAAAAAGAAATTCCAATCCTTTGTCTACTCAGCCTCCTATTGAAAGAAATACAAGGGCCAGGAATTTAGCTCAGTGGTTCCAGCGACTGACTTGCAAGTGCAAGGTCCTGGGTTCGATCCCTGGTAACCACATACCACAATGCTGGGTGTGGTGGTTCACACCTGTGATCCCAGCATTTGGGTGGCAAACTAAAAAAAATGAAAGAAAGGAAACAAATACAGATGCTGTGCATTTATAATAATGTCTCAAATTGCCCATTACAACTTGAAAATGTAATCAACTGAAAATGTATTTTTTAAAAAAATTTTTTTTAGGTTTTTTGAGACAGGGTCTCGCTTTGTAGTTCAGGCTGGCCCTGAGCTCAGCCTCCAACTCACATCACAGCAATCCTCCTGCCTCTGCCTCCCTAGTGCTGGGATTACAGGCCTGAGCTATCATGCCCGGCACTGTGGTATGTGGTACTGCTTGCTGCTGGGGTGAGTCTCCACACACAATATTGTTATGTGGTTACCGAGGATCGAACCTGAGTCCTTGCGCTTTCAAGAAAGGTGCTGGAAACACTGAGCTAAATCCCCGGCCCTGAAAATGTATTTACTACACTTCAGCTACTGCACATTGTAGCTTAGCTTCGCTTACCCGAACCAGGCCCAGGACACTTAAGATTAGCTCAACCCTGGGCAAGGGTTAATTATCACTAGTCTGAGGAAAGACTAAAATTCAGAATTCAAATACAGTTTCTTCTAAATGTTATTATTTATTACTTCATATTACTGGATAATTGAAAGATAAATTGTACTAACCTAAATTAGAGACCTTCTCCAATAGCCAGAGCAGTTCTCGATCTCCCCCCACCCCCGTCTGTCTCTGTGTGTTTGTTTCTTTGTCTCCTCTTTTTTTTTTGGCAGTACTGGAGACTGAATTATATCCCAGCCCTTTTCATTTTTTTACTTTGAGACAGAATCTCACTAAATCACACAAGCTGGTCTCAAACTTGTTACTAACTGCCTCAGCCTCCCAGATTTTAGGATTATACACATGTATACATGTACCACCACACTCTTTTGAGACAGGTTGCTCTTTGAGACTGACCTAGAATTTACCATCCTCCTGCCTCAGCCTCCAGAGTGGCTGGGATTGCAGGATTGTGCTACTGGGCCACCACTCCAGGCTCCAGCCATTGTACTTAACTGGCTGTATCTCAGAACACTTTACCCAACTCAAAGATCAGCATCTGCTCCAAGGCAACTCATCTGTGGGTGGTGAAAACATGAACGGAGTCAGTCGTATGGGGCAGCTGAGACGGGCAAGTTTGAGCAGAGTCTGGGCAATTTAGCAATTTACTGAGATTCTGTCTTAAAATAAAATATAAAAAAAATAAAATTTTTCTTCAAAATGGATGTAGTTTAATGTGAAGGCCTTGAGTTCAATCTTCAGAAACCACCCCCCCCCAAAAAAAGAATGTTCCATTTGTGACCTGCACCTGTAATTCCAGGTCTTCAGAAGGTCAAGGTAGGAGAATAAAAGTCTGAGGCCAGCTTGGTCAATACAGAGATCATTATCACGATAACAACAACATAAAGTTTAAATAAAAAGGTAGAAACAAAAACAACAAGAAAGAACTTTAAATTTATAGCTATAATAAATTAAACTTTTGCCCCTTTTTCTACTGTGGTGATTCATTTATAGGTTTCCAACTATTGTATTTGAGGGCAGAGATTTAGCTCAGTGATTCCAGCCTCTGCCTCGTAAGCAAAAGACCCTAAGTTTGATCTTTGATACCAAAAAGAAAACAAGCAAACAAAAAACCAAAACAACAACAACAAAATATTGTATTTGAGCTAAGTGTGGTGGTGCATGCCTGTAATCCCTGTACTCAGGAGGCTGAGGTAGGAAGATTGAAATTAATTCAAGCTACCCTGGAATACACAGTGAAATCTTATCTCAAAGAAAAAAATTTATTTGAAAGTGAATAAATATCTTATTTCAATAATTTTAGGGCCAGCATATACCTTAACATGTCAAGCTACAGTTTAGATGTCCAGTACTACCAGAAATAAGAATTGAAGGAAAAATCAATAAATCAAAAATGGCTGAAGCAAACAGTCTGGAGTAAAGAGATTAATTTGGGCTGCTAAGTACTTGGATCCTAGTACTCCTTGGAAAGGAGTAATGAGAGGAAATCTGTATGTATGAAATATATGTATAGAGCAGAGTAGTTGTGTACTCACTCCCTTGTGTACAAACACCACATTTCTATTCATTTTTTGACGTAGAGGCTGCTCCTATGATTTAGCTATAACAGCTTATGGTGCTCTAAATATAGGTATGCATGGATATGATATATATCTATGTAATATGGTATCTTTAACTTTTTAAGGAAAATACTTAGGAAAATAGCTGGCTTAACTGGAATATCTACTTTGAGATTTGGGGGGAATCTCTGTGCAGATCTCCATCATGGTTATACCAGTATACACTCCCACCAACAGTGCAGAAGCCCCCTGCCCTCCACAGCCCTGCCAGCATTTAGTGTTATGTCTTGATGATAACCATTCTTTCTGGAGTGAGATGGAATCTCAGTGTTTTTTTCATTTGCCTCTCTCTGATGGCCAGTAATATTAAACATTTTTTCATGTATTTATTGGCCACCTGTACTTAGGAATAAACTCAGATGATTTGTAGGAAGATGGATGCAGCTGGAGTCCATAATATTAAGTGAAATAACTTAATCTTGTTTAAGTTATTTCAGTTAACTCCGGCTGCATTATGGATGTGAGTTCGGGGCTTCCCGGTGCGAGGGCCCGCGGCTGGGGAGAGGCTTTGGGGGATTTGAAATGTCTGCAGGATGCACAAAGTGAGAGCCCTCACCACTGAAAGCTTAAAATATTGAGGGACTCCCAGATGGTCTGGTCTGGTGATAGATATTTAGAAGTCATATGAAGTGGGCCCAAAGATTCTTAGAATGTGTGTGTGTGTGTGGTGGGGGAAGTGCTCAGGATAGAATCTCAAGGAATACTGACATTCTCAGGGCAGGCCACAAAGGTGCCCGGGAAGACCCATCCTTAACAGGAACAAAAAACAACTTGCAAAGGGAATATGAAACAGAGAAGTTTGGATACAGTTCTCCGGTCAGCAACGACATCTCAGAACTTGAGAGACTGTTCTGCCATGGCGACGGCTGGAAGAGAATCTGGGCCAGGGCTGCGGCCACACTGACAGACTGCCCAGACGGGAGACGGAAGTCCTTGACCACAGTTTGGGTCCTGCTTGTGACCAACAAGAACATCCTCGTCTCCCGAGAGGACGCCTTCGTGGAGTCTTGGTGCTGAGGAGGTTAACTTAGCTGGCAGGAGAAGGAAAGAGATCTGCGGTTTTGATTTCATGTCGCCGGCACAGACTGACTCTCAGATGGAGTCGCGGGGCGGAGACCTAGAAGGGCAGGCCCAAAGGACTGTCGGGTTCCGCTCCTTCCCTCGGTCGCTGAGCAATCGGGACCGCAGGGCGGGGCTGAAGCTACGGGGCGGGACGTGTAGTTCCTGCCCCGCCTTTTCCCGCTCGCGGAGATGGTGGGGCGGGAACGGGGGCGGGGAAGGGGGCCCTGGCTCCTCCTCCTTCCGCCCGCACGGGCAGCGAGGCTGGGCGGGGCCTCCAGGGCGGGGCCGCGGGGCGGGACCTCGGGGACCCCGCCAGCCCGCGCGCTAGGCAGGAGCTGCACCAGCCACCGCCCGATTCTTCAAGGTTTCACCGCTTCCTCAGCAGAGTCTAGGGCTCGGCCGCCATGTCCGCCGCGGACGAGGTTGCGGCCCGGCCGCACTATGGATGTGAGTTCGGGGCTTCGCGGTGCAAGGGTCCGCGGCTGGGGAGAGGCTTCCGGGGGGTTCAGCGGGTGGGCGGGTGGCGCGGGGCTGGATGGCCTCGGGCTCGAGGACCCGGAAGAGCCGGCCAGGCGGCTGGGGGCGTCGGACCCGGCCAGCGCCCTCCCCCCGGTCCCCTAGGCGGTAGGTAGGACTCGGGAACGCCGCCTTGACCGGGCGATCCCGCCGCGCGGCCGGCCGAGATTGGGGGTGGCCGGGCTGAGGTGGCGGGGGGGACTGTGTCGGGCGTGTCTGGGACCGCCGCGGGGCCTCTGCGGGCTTCCGAGGAGCCCGGCTCCGGACTACCTTCAAGGTGTGGCCCTGGGCACGTCACTTCACTTTCTCGGTCATTTCCTTCGTCAGGGTTTCAAAAGTTTAAGAAAAAAAAGATAGTAAAAATAAAATCCACCAAAAACCTTTGACTTCCTCATTTTCTGTGTCCGACCCTGGGAGATCAGTGAACTATCAGCGATGGTTACCACTGGCCTCACAAGGGTCCTTTGGGGGTATTTACAGTTTCGATTTTAGTTTGTATTTCAGGATATTGTTTTAATTTTAAAGGGTAATCTCATCAACAGTTATATATGAGATATTGTGCCACGGTTGTGAAATTAGGGATGAGTAAGCCCGGGCCCTGCCTTCAAAGATTGTTTTAATCAGGGACGCAGACAGGTGTAGAAGCTAATGATGGTTAGGTGCAGTAAAGATAAGAGATGTGTGAACTAGCCGGGCATACAAAGTAACGCAGGCCGGGGAAGGGGCTGCGGAGGGCATATGAGCAGGAGTGTGGCATTTGAGTAGAGCCTTAAATGATGCTGGCCAGAGAAGTCTGACTGGGCAGAGTGGGACTAGAGGCAGGACTTGAAGGAAGTTGTGGTAAGATAGGGAAGAAGACAGGGATATTATGTTGGGATCCGAGCACTGCGGTATGCACAGTGGTGGGAGGAAGGGCAATGGAAAAGGAGAAGAAGTTTCCAAAAATCTTTGAGGCCAGACTGGGAGAGGCCTTTCCAAGAAGTTTGGAATTTACTATATGCTACATCTTGGGTGGTGGGGAAGGAGGCAGATTACTTTATGGCTAAGCCCAAAGGCCTTGAGCTGCTCTGTGACTTGGAAACCAGGCTTGCCCTTCAGTTGCTTGTGGGGCTGAGTTTTCCCAGCCCAATTCCCTCGTCTTTAAAATAGGAATGATAATCATAGGATTGTTGTGGGGTTTAGTGAGAGAATACGTGCAAAATGCTTAGTGCAGTTACTACCACTCAGTCCCCAATAACTGCTGGCTTTACTTATTAATAAAATAGGGGAAAACATGATGAGATCTTTAGAAAAAGTTCTGACAGGCTGAGTATGGTGGCGCATGCCTGTAATCCTAGCACTTGGGAGGCTGAGGCTAGGATTTCCATGAGTTAAAGGCCGACCTGGGCCACATAGCCAGTTTAAGTCAGCCTAAACTACATATCAAGACCCTGTCTCAAACACCAACAACTACTGCAAAAACCAAAAACAAAATGTTTTGACAGACCAGCACACATTCCAGCCAAAATCTTAGGTCAGTAATTTTCAGGATTACCCTAAAATTAAACCCATATTCATATTGCCCTACATTTCTAAAAAGGGCAAAATATGTGTAGTTGAAACCCGAAGGTTTTTGTTTTCCTTTTGTAAAGGAAAATGATTTTAGTACACTTGGCTATCCACACGTCCACCGGTTACTTCGACCTTGTTACCTTGACTTCTAGGTGACTGGCAGGAATTTGATGCTATGCCATTCTTATATCACTGAGAAAGGTTACAGATCTTGATATTTACATTCTTTCTCTCATGTTTTAGCTGTCCTGGATAACGAGAGACTCACTGCAGAGGAGATGGATGAAAGGAGACGACAGAATGTGGCTTATGAGTATCTTTGTCATTTAGAAGAAGCAAAGAGGTAAGTGTGGATTGGCTGAAGAGAAGATTGGAAGAAGGGGTTTGATGTGCTGTGAACACAGATAAAGATTTCTCTGTATGTCGTTGTTGGGCCTGGGGGTGTTTGTGGTTGGGGAGGATGTTTAGGTAGGGTATATGTTTAGGGGAGCAAGTGGCATGGATGGTATTGTGAAGAGCATCTGTGAATACTAAACTTTTTTTGATATGTGCTACTCAATTTTGTGTGTGCAGTTTTGAGTACTGCCTGCTGTTCGGGAAAATAGTAGTTTTAGGACTTGGAGTTCCTAATAAGTTATATTAATTCTAACTGGTTTTGACTTATACATGAATTGAATCTCTTCCTCTGTGACAGGCAGATTGAGTAGCACTGGCTTGGAAGGCTTAGACAGTAGGGCTGTGAGTATTGGTCCATCCACTTAGGGGAAGCTCAGACTGTTTATCCAAGGTAGCATTCTCTGCATGCTTTGCAAAGTGAATCTATAACTACTGTTTTCCTTTCTCAGATGCCCTAACACCTTGTGGTCCTAATTTTAGGGTGTCAACTTACTATCAGTAATTCATTTCCTTTGTTCTTGTGCTTATGTTCCTTTGTGAGGTTCCAGGGTAGATAGATGTAATTACAGATCATGTATTCCATAAGTGAGCCCTGGTGGAAAAGGCTGGTGGAGGGATAATGAAAAGTATTTGTCATTAAAGTTTAATGAAAATCCAGAGTGTTTTAAATGAAGCTAATAAATAAAAGTGGTGATACTTTTTTTAGGTTTTGTTTTTCATTTTAAGTGTTTTAGAAATATTAAAATGCCACAAGAAAGTCTGGAGAACAGCGTAACAAACATTCTTGTATTTCAGAAACATTAACTTTGCAGATTTTCCTTTTCCCTTTTAAAAAAAAAGCCCCAGTCGCAGTCCCCTTTGTGCCCCTCCCTGGTCCCATTCTTCTTTGCTTTCATGGGAGCATGCATTTTGGTGTGGCTTCTTCAGTGTAGGCTGCTTTTCTGAACTTAAACAACCTTCTAAGAAATGATGGTAGGGGGCCGGCATCTGTCTTGCAAGTGCAAGGACCCGGGCCCAATCCCCAGTAACCACATACAATGCTGGGTGTGGAGACTCATGCCCAGCAGCAACCAGTACCACATACCACACAGTGCCGGGCGTGGTGGCTCACGCCTGTAATCCCAGCACTGGGGAGGCAGAGGCAGGAGGATTGCTGTGATGTGAGTTGGAGGCTGAGCTCAGGGCCAGCCTGAACTACAAAGTGAGACCCTGTCTCAAAAAAAAAAAAAAAAAATGAGGGTAGGGGTACTAGTGATGATATCGATGGGGATTAGAGATGGTAACACTTACCTTTCTAACTGTAAGTTATTATTTTTGTTGGTGCTGGAGAGTGAACCCAGGGCCTCGTGCCTGCTAAGCATGTGTTCTGCTGAACTGTATTCCTTAGTGTGACTGATGGTTGCCTATCCCCGTTGAAATAGAAACATTTTTAACATTTGCCTTATGCTAGGTTATGATAGCTTGAATAAAATGATGTTTCTCTTCACATTCCCTTGCTCAAGTGCTGAACTGGGATGTTGTTTCATTTAGATCTACTCCAGAGCATGGACTTTTCTGTCCAGTATTTTTTCCAATATAGAAAAGTAGCCTATTTTCTTTAAAACCAGTTCTGAGGCCCTTAACTCTTTGGGTGTTTAATTGGGTTATTTTGTATGTATATTAAGTGACATTAATACAGTAGATGCTTTTGTGATAGTCTTAATTTCTTATTACTGGGTTAGAAGGGAGGGCATAATAGTTTCATGTTGCCTTTATATGCTTGCTCTCTCATTTGGCCTGACCTTTTTGGAATGTGTCTGGCTTATTTTAGGGAGATAATCATAGAAAATCTGGATTTTAATAAAATATTTTATTTTTATTTTTTTGGTTTTTTCAGACAGGGCCTTGCCATATAAATTTAGGCTGATTTTCACTTCACTATGTGGCCCAAGCTGGCCTTGAGCTCCCTGCTTCAGGCTCCCCAGTGCTGGGACTATAGGTGTGTATTTTCTTGGTATATTTTCCTTTTGTTTAACACTTTGTTGAGAAAAATCAACTTTGGAAACACCTAGAGTTTACAGTCAGAGAGGACTGGCAGAGGATGGCAGAAAAAGAGGACCAAGAACCCTGGCAGTCACCCAGTGTGGCTGTTGCCACCCCTAAAAAGTATTCTGGACACATCACAGACAAATGACCTGCTCTTCACTAGCTGGGGTTTCCTCTCCATTTCTGCTGGTTCCTCTGGTTTGCTGCACTGCTTCTTATGTGCTTCCTGAGCCCTCTTTTCCTTTCTAGTACAAGGCCCAGTTCGGCCTCTTGTATAGGCCTAAACGTGTTTCCTGTTAAGTTGGAGGAGCCCCACAGTCTGGATTTACAGTGGATCCAAGGTCAGGAATAAAGATCAGAGAGATCCAATGGAGAAAAGGTTCCCCTCTTCAGTTCTATTTATAATACTACCTCTCCTCCTCCCACAAAAACTCCACCTTTTAGTACAGTGGCCCATTGTATGTCCTGGGGCACTCAGTTTTCCTCTGTACCTTTAAAGAGCTCTTTCTTGGGAATAGAGGAGTGTGTAGAGAGAATGAATATAAATGTGTGTGCAGAGAGAGAAGTGTGTTGTGGTTATGGGTTTATATTTCTCAAGGAGGTTAAGTGGTAAACTTTAAGAGATGATTCATAAAAATGTGTACTGAGAGTAGTTAGAAAATGGAAAATACAGAAATTTCTACTTTTCTTTTTTGTTTGAAAAGCCATTTTCCTATGGAAACGAGTAAAATATTAAGATTCAAAGCTTTTTGCTCAAGGCTCCATAGAAAGGATTTTGTTTTACATTATTTCACCCATTTTGTTTTTTGGGCAGATTAATGGGTTTTATTTTGGAAAATTTGTACATACACATAGTATACTTAGTTCATTTTCTCTTTCCCTGTCACCTTTGCCCTGCCCTACCCCTAGTTTCACAATTTTTTTTTTTTTTTTTTTGAGACAGGGTCTTGCTTTGTGGTTCAGGCTGGCCCTCAGCTCAGCCTCAAACTCACATCACAATCCTCCTGCCTCTGCCTCCCGAGTGCTGGGATTACAGGCGTGAGCCACCACGCCCGGCACTGTGGTATGTGGTACTGTTTGCTGCTGGGTGTGGGTCTCCACACCCAGTATTGTTATGTGGTTACCGGGGAATCGAACCCGGGTCCTTGCGCTTGC
>PVIR01038168.1:0-14712 GCA_004026965.1 Petromus typicus
TTCTTCTACAGAATGGAGTATTACTCTACCATAAAAAGTGATAAGTTGGAATCATTTCTACTTAAATGGACATACCTTCAGGATATCCTCATAAGTGAAATAAATAGGGCACAGATAGGTACATATCGCATCTTTTCTCTGGTATGAGAAAATAAAGATGTAAATAAGTCCTAGCATTGTATGTTATATACTGTGAAATAGAAAATGCTCAATGTAAAATAGGGTGAAGGGGGAAAATGTTGAGATTGTAACAAAAAAGTAAGGAAACAAATTTTATGTATATGGGAGGGTGGTAGGGTGGGTAGGGCTATGGGAAAAAATGAGAATTAAGTTGTATCTTATACTGGTACAAATCCCCATTATGGAGTGCAATCATGACGTGTATATTTAATGTACCAATAAAGATTAAAAAATGAAAAAAAAAAACCACTAAATATCCCACAAAATCTACTTTGATATCAGTAATAAAGGGTTTAGTCATCTAGGATAGAATGTGAGTTTGGATATCACTTTCCAGACCTATAGCTTTGGATGTGTGTTTGTGTTCTTATATTCTCATAGCCTCATAAAGTTAGTCTACTTTATTAATAAAAGATAGACAATAAATATCACTTGTTTGTGAAAAAGTGCTTGAAGTTCTTTTTTTTAATTTAAATTTTTATTGGTATATTACATATACACATTATGATTGCCCTCAACAATGAGAATTTGTACCAATATATGACACAACTTAATTCTCATTTTTTCCCATAGCCCTACTCACCCTACCACCCCCATCCCCTATATACATAAACTTTGTTTCCTTTCTTTTTTTGTCATAATCTCATTATTTTTCCCCCTTCACCCTATTTTGCTTTGAGTATTTTCTATTTCACAATATATAACATTCAATTCTAGAACTCATTTACATCTTTGTTTTCTCATACCAGAGAAAAGATGCGATATTTACTCATTTGTGACCTATGTATTTCACTTATTAGGATATCCTCAAGATATGTCCATTGAAGTATAAATGCTTCAAACTTATCATTTTTATGGCAAAGTAATACTCCATTCTGTAGAAAAACCACAGCTTTTTATCCAGTCTCCAGTTGATGGACATTTGAGTTGTTTCCAAGGTGTAGCAATCACAAACTGAGCTGCTATAAACATGGGCACATATATGTCACTCTAATATGAGTCTTTTAATTCTTGTGTGTATATACCTAGCAGAGTTATGGCTGGGTCAAATGGGACCTCCAATCCTAGGTTTTTGAGAAATTTCCAAACTGATTTCCATAGGGATTATACAAGTCTACATTCCCACCAACAGTGGAGAAGGGTTCCTTCTTCTCCACAGCCTTGCCAACATTTGTTCCTGGCTAACAGCAAAAAAGAAGGAGTGGTGATCTTATTTGCAGAGAGAATAGACTTCAAGCCAAAACTGATACAGACAGATAAAGACAGACACTATCTTTTAGTGCAGGGGAAAATCCAAGAGAAATAAATAACAATCTTAAATATTTATGCTCTGAATTCTAATGCACCCAGCTCTATAAAACAAACATTAATGGACATGAGAAACCAGATTATCTCCAACACAATAATAGTAGGGGATCTCAATACCCCACTCTCACAATACTACACTGTCCATCGACTGGACAAGAAAAAATCAATAAGGAAATACTTGAGCTAAACCAGACTCTTCAGCAAATGGACTTAACAGATGCCTACAGAGTATTTCACCCCACAAAGTCAGAATTTACATTCTTTTCAGCTGCTCATGGATCATTCTCCAAAACAGACCATGTGCTGGTTCATAGAACAGGTTTAAGTAAATGCAAAGGTATTGAAGTTATCCCTTGTATTCTGTTGGACCATAGTGACCTGAAAGTGGAGCTGAATAGCAAAAGAAAGTTTTTTTATTTTCTTACAATGAGTAGAAGAGAAAGAAAATGTCTCCTGTTCCACAGACTTCTTAACAATGTAAAGTAAAACCATAAATTGTATGTCAGAAATAACATTTTCTAGGACTCTAATATTTTAAGAATTGAAAAATGTATCATTATTAAAAGAAGAAAGGGAGTTTGCCATGAACACTCTTTCTTGTGAAGTACTTCCCCTAGAAGGCTAGTGATTAATTAGACACACAGCATATAAATTCTTTCATTCAATTCCCTATATTGACTTCTTCTCAGTCATAACTTGTTAGATGTTTTCTTTTGCTGTTAAATATTTCTTTTGGATGAAATCACAGAATATTAAAAGGAGAACAAAGAAGTCTTGTTTAGCCTCATGACATAAAAACTGTAGCAGCTGGTGGTAGCCACAAGGTGGTCAACTTCATGAAGTATGCCTGTTGCTAAAAACTAAAAGTGCAATCCTGTTGAACTGCACAATTCATGTATTAGCTGTGTTGAGCAATCCAAATCCACCACCAAGTGCCCTCTGAGCTCTCGTGTACATTTAATATTCCAAGTCTAGAATCCCACATGCATTTACAGAGGTGGAGAACAGCCAGTCTCCAGCCCTGCATTCAATCTCAGCATGATATGCAATATTGACCTGTCAGGAAAGGAGCCTGTGTCTCCCCATACTGTGAAATATCCTAAGGGACTCTCTTTATGAATTCAAAAAAGATTCAGCAGGACTCTAGGCAAGAACTCACTCACACGATTTCAAAAGTGCCTCACAATCTTTTAAAAAAATTTCAGGTGGTTTCATCACCTTGGCGTGTTTTCATGTGTCCTTTTAAAAAGTTATAAAAATAAAAAGGATATCCTCAAACAATCTCCAGGCCACAAAACTCTTTTTCAAGGTTGATGGGTTAGTCCTTTATCTTTTTACCTTAGCAGGTGGCTCTTTCTTTTTAAACATTCATTGATTTAGCTTGTTTTTGTCCATTCATAATGGGAAAGTTACCAAAAAGGCTGATATATGCACATTAGTTGTTCAGAACTTGATAGGAACAATTCAAAGGCAGAACTTGGAGTAGTTCATCTTTTCCGTGTATCAGAGGCTCTTCAACACACTAGACCTTCAGTATTTTTATTTGCTTTTGTTTTTCTTGTTGTTGTTTGTTTTGTTTATGTTAGGTTTAAAAACAAAAAGAACTTGTCTCAGGAGAATTGTTTTGTTTAAACTAACAAAGCTTTAGGCAATCTCAGTCATATAGGGGCAATCACACTCAGATTTGTGCTTCTAGACTTGTTCATTGTGGGATCTTCCTGTACTGAGGAGCCATTGAACTGCCTTCTCAGAAAGGACAGTAATTTACTCCACTCAGCAGTGCAGGCAGCCTCTGAAAGATCACTAGCTACTGCTCACTCCTTGACAGCTTGGGCAATAACATTTGCTACAAATAGGATCAAGGTGACACACCACACACAAGTTATGAGAATTCAAGCTCTTGTCAATCTTCTCCCCTCAGTTTTATTCAGAGAAATTTCTGATTTCACATCCAAAATGTAACTAAAAAACAGGAAGATCTCCACAGTGGTTGTCCCAGTCTGTATCCTCACCAACAGTGGAGAAGTGTTCCTTTCATCTCACATCCCTGCCAGCATTTGTTGGTTGATTTCATGATAACAGCCCTTCTATGTAGAGTAAGATGAAATCTCAGTGTTGTTTCATCTGCATCTCTTGAAGGACCAGTGATGTTGAACGTTTTTTTCATGTTTATTTACTGCTTCTACTTCTTAATCTGAAAAATGTCTATTCTTTACAGATATCCATTTTCAATTGGGTTTTATGATTTGGGCAGTCCGATTTAAGGTTCTTTATAAATTCTAGGTAATAGTCCTTTGTCTGAGGTAAACATTTTTCCCCACATTGTAGGTTTTCTTTTACTTTGCTAAAGTTTTCTCTTGCTTTGCAGAAGCTTTTTAATAACATGAGCTATTTCCCTTCTACATATATTCATGAAAGAATAAAAAGCATTTACTATAGCAACATATAGGGACTCATGTTTATAGTGTTGGTTTGTAATACCTAAATATTGGAAATAGTCCTAAATCCCACGAACTAGTGAATAGATAAATAAGACATGGTTTTGCTTTTAAAAGGAGTACTATACAGCCATAAATAAAGATTAACTTGTGATAATTACTGTTAAATGGATTCACTTTGAGATCATACTCAAAACTGAAATAAATATGACACATATGTGTAAATATATGATTTCTCTAGTGGGAGAAACTGAAAGTACAGATGAAGTCCAAAATATATGATAGGTGTTGTGAAATAAGAAGAAAATTTCAAAGAGGAAAGGGACCTGGGGGGAGATGAGAGCAAAGAAGGGAAAGAAAAAAATTGATGGTAAAAAGGAAAAAAATAGAAATGAAGCCTATACACCTAACAAGAAGAGGGTTGAAAAGAAGGCAAGGGAATAGGAAGAAATAAGTATCAAGTTATATTGCATTCAGGTACAAATTCTCAATGATGAATGTGATCATCATGTATTACTGAAATGTACCAATAAAGTCAATAAAGGAAAAAAAATTAAAAAAAACAATCCAACTGTAGCAAGAAAGAGAGCAATATGATCAGCATAGTTTATGCTTCTCTTACACAATAATATATTTTAAGCATGGTTTAAATAAATACTTATTTTATATTTTGAATTTTCTAGTCTTTTCTGAACAATAGAATTTTAACATTTGCATTTTTATTTAGTAAGTGGTTCAAAATTATTAAAATAATAAGAAAACTGGAAGAGCTGACCCCCACTATGAAACTTGGTGAACGCTCAAAATTCTTTTGGTTTAGTTCTTGTGTTAGTAATTATGCTCCTTTTGAGGCTGAGACAGAATACCTACCACCAAAGTTCAAGGGGGAATTGTTTATTTTCCTTACAGTTTGTAGAGGTTTCAATCCCTAATTAGCTGGCTCCAAGGCAGGGTGAGAGTGCCAACAGTTCACAGTGACCGAAGACGGCAAAAGTGACAATTGCCTTAACAGCAATTTCCAGCCCCTTTTCCCTTATTCACAGCCCAAGGGGCTTGAGGCCAAGTTAATCACTCCTGTGTAGTGGTTCAGAAATCACATGCCTTTCATCCTAGCATCACGCACTCTGGATTCAACCACTTCCAAAATGGCGCTACCTCCCTCATTCACACGAGGCTTTGGGGGGCATCTAAACATAAACCATAAGAGTTTCCCCAAAGTAGTTAGACGACTGACACTTGTAGAGCAAAAATAGGAATAAATAGAAATGAAACAGGGCCTCATTGCCCTCTTCATTATAACAAAATTAACTAAAATAAAAATAAGATAAATGGTAAGAATGGCATACTTTTCACTTAAGAAGTAATTGAAATAATAATGCGATAGTTAAAGATTTTCACCTTTTATTAGCTCAAGTTATCACTGAAATCTTTTATACATCAGTTTCATTATGTAGAGGGGAAAGTATGATTTTTAAAATGTCATATTTAATTCTGTCAAATGTCTTCATTCAGTGGGACCCTGAAGGCGAGTGACCCTCGGGCAAGTCTTCATTCGTAATGGCAATGATCAGCAAAGAGGGTGATTTTCAAGAGACGAATAGATAATTATAATTTTAATTTCCAAATACCTAGAGCAAGTTATCATGGGTAGAAAAGGTAACATTGGGGAACCAGACTAGCTTGGGTGAGAGCCCGAGGACTTGGGGGCGGATGAAAGGCGCATGTACTCTACGCTCTGTGCTGGGGGGTGGGGTGGGGCACCGAAGGACGTCTGCACGCAGTAGGTAGTAGAAACAGGTCTCGAACTCCAGACGGAAGGGCTGGGCTTGCTTGAACAGAGTTGGCTGTTTTTAGTAAATCAAGCTGTCCTGACCTGGTACATGCATCTGGCAAATTTCACTCAGAGGAAGTTGAGGAAAGTGGGTGACCACACTGGCAAGTAGGCAACGCGATACAATGAGAATACATATATAATCCAGAATCAAAAGAAATGCCCACAGTTCTAATTCAATGCTATTTATTTGAAATTGAATAAATGTTCTCGACCTTAACTTCCTTTTTATTAAAAATAGGAATAGACCTAATAATCTCTTGAAAAACAATTATTAGTATGAAGGCATTTTGTCAGTTCAAAAGCACTATTTACCTTCCTTTTCTTAGTAATATTAGTGTTATTTATGGATAATTGTTTAAAATGTTTAAAACTTGAAAAAGAAGGGGATTATTCCTTCCTGATAAAGTAGACTTGTATTAGAGAAGAAAATAAATACGACACAATTGCTTCTCTCTGACTTATATGTCCTGTCAAACAAAAGAAGTTGAGATATTTCAAGGAGATAGAAAGGTAAGTGACAGTCACTTAAAAATTAATTAATAGACAGATAGATACACAGAGAAGAACCATGCACTATAATTTCCAGTTTCCAAGGAAGCATTTTGGGAACAATATGTTTTAGAGCATTAATTCTGTACCTGAAAAGAGGAAGAAAAGCTATGGAAAATAGAGCATTCCAAGCTCAGGGGCTGCCGAGAGGACATAAGCTGCCCGAGAAGGGCTGAAATGAAATGAAGCTGTGATGGCGAAATGAGATGATGGTCAGGTGTCCTGGCTCAAGGTTAGTTTCTGAATTCTTATGACAAAGTCGGTGTTACATGAAGAACATGTTGATTAAAAATAACAAAATACCATCCTTTGGGAGTGGAACAGAGTGGCAAATCTTAAGGAAAGGTACAAAAACCACCCTAGAGAGTCTACAGCAGAAGATTCGTAACAGACAACTGGGACTTTGAATTAATACTTAATTTAGATTTGGGTTTCAATTTTAGTGATTGGTTGAAAAGTAAAAAGCAAAAGAAAGAGAAGAAAGAAATACCTTTTGTGTTGGAGGAGATGTTTATATCAGTTGCTAAGAAATAAAGGGCTGAGAAGAATAGGTTTAAGAAGAAAATTTTTATTTTGACACTTGGAATACAACTGACTGTGTGAGATTTACAGATACATGCAGCAGGATATTCCACATGTGACACGGGACTCTAAAGCCTGGTGGGTAGAAATTCTATGAAAGGATCTGGGGTTGGATATATAGAGTTGGGAGAGGTCAGCTGACAAAAAATTAATGGAGAAAGATAATTGGTAGAAGTGAAGATTTATTCTAAAGGTACTTATAATACCTACAACATAGGTGGTGTTCAGTGAATATATGTTGACTAAATGAGGAAAATATTCAGTATGGGGAAATAGATGTGCAGGAGCACAAAAGATCCTGACACTGAACAGGAGAGAAGTAGGAGTGAAGTAGGAGATATCAGTATTTAAGAGCTAAACAAAGAAACTCAAGAGGTTGAAAAGCAGAAAAATATAAAAACACAAAGGGAAAGAAATGACAAAAGTATGGAAAGCAAATCACTAATTCTAGTTGACTGCTGTCCCTGGGTATACTACCTTGCTGGAGGTATCAATCTGGTGCTATAGCAGAGGGTGAGCCAGATGCATGCTATGATTGAATATGCTGAGAATGTGTCCTAAAGAAGCCTTGTGCTAAAAGCTTTGTCTCAGGTGTGGCAGTACTGACAGAGATAAATATTTTTTAATTGAAATCTTTATTGGTACATTACATATACACATCATAATTGCACTCCACAATGGGTATTTGTACCAGTATAAGGCACAACTTAATTCTCCTTTTTTCCATAGCCCTACCCACCCTAGTACCACCCCTATATATGACAGAGATAAATATTTGAGACCAAGGTAGTTAGGACGTGGGAATACTGCTCTCAGAGAGAGGAGGTGTTGGTCTCTGTTGAGCAGACCAGTTCTCTGAGTATGGTTTATTCATTATACAGCAGCCCTGACTGTCCCAGCTTTCTTTCCTGCTTCCTAGCTTGCTATGTGATCTACCTCCCCAACGTGTATGTCCACCATGTCATTTTCCATGGTGACATAGCAAGGGGACTCTTTCTGGAGCCAAGCAGATGCCAGAACCATGTGTTTGAACATCCAAACGATGAGGTAAATAAATCTCTATATTATCCAGTGTTTTCTGTTTTATCTACATGAAGCAGAGAGATGCAAAGAGATTAATTGGCTCTTTTCTAAAACTGACTTAGGCATATGAAATGTCACAATGACTATCACTCTGGAAACTTTCTCCACTGTGTAATAAAATTTTTAAGGAAGTAAAAGGAATATATTGAAAGAAGCTGAAACTCTACTTGACATAAAGGCCCCCTCTCGGTGGTACCTGAAATAACCCACAATCTTGGCATAAAAAGTTACTCTTTTTATATGAAATAATTTGAAGTGATGTAAATCCAAAATAACATACTGAAAAAACAGAATTTGTGTTATGTTTTTGTCCTCAAATATTGTAATTATTCAAATTGGAAACTTCAGTATCCTTCCTCTCCTCACCTTTTTGATCATGTGCTTCTTAATTTGTCACCCAAATATGTTTCATTTAAATTTGTATTATTCACAGTTTTACCTGAAATTAGGTCTAAATTCTTGCTTGTGTCCCAGTTAACACAATAATGTCTTAACAGTCTCCTGAGATTCCATAGTTTTATTTTCATGTTTTCTAATACTCTCAGCAGCTGGCTTAGTTCTTCAAAACTGAAATTAGTGTTCTCCTTACTCTCTGTGAATATCTTCTCCCAGGAGTGTTGAACCCAGGACCTTGCACTGGTCAGGCAGGTGCAGTGCCACTGAGCGATGCCTGGGCTCTGCATGAATATCTCTAATAGCTTCTTGTTCTTGTTCTGTTCTATTGTTTCCTTATGATTAGATCTCTGCCAATTTTACCCTTCTTATCCTCTTCATTAATCACTCTACTTTTCATTTACCTAAAATCCTTCTCTACTTTAGATCCTTTCCATTTTTTAGAAGATTAGATTGCAAATGTTCTTTTTTTTTTTTTTTTTTGTTTTTTTTTTTTTTTTTTTTTTTTTTTTTTTTTTTTTTTTTTTTTTTTTTTTTTTTTTTTTTTTTTTTTTTTTTTTTTTTAGGTTTTTTTGAAACAGGGTCTCGCTTTGTAGTTCAGGCTGGCCCTGAGCTCAGCCTCAAACTCACATCACAACAATCCTCCTGCCTCTGCCTCCTGAGTTCTGGGATTACAGGCGTGAGCCACCACGCCCGGCACTGTGGTATGTGGTACTGGTTGCTGCTGGGTGTGAGTCTCCACGCTCAGTATAGGTATGTGGTTACCGGGGATCAAACTCTGGTCCTTGCACTTGCAAGACAGGCACCGGGACCATTGAGATAAATCCCCGGCCCGCAAATGTTCTCTCTTTAAAGTGGAAATTTTCATATATATAATTTTCATATATTTCATTTTCATTTTCATAAGTCTTTGCTTTTTAAAAAAATTGTTAGTATGTGTTTGCAGTTCATAAAGTTTACAATCATTTAATGTAACATAATGCATCTAAATGTCAGGTACATAATAACCTTTTGATTGTCATTGCAATCTAAAAATAGGTCCTATCACTTTAACCTCTTGATATCTCACTCTTATTTGAATTGACTTACTGTAATTTTTAATAATGTTGTTATGACTAGATATTACATTTTATTTTTTCTTTGTATATTCTTTTCTAGTTTTTACTTCACTTTTTTCTACTATATGTTTTCTCCACAGAATTATAATCATAAAGGAGGAAGGCGTGGCTCCTGCATTTATTTCCCTATCTCCAGTATTTCAAAATATAAATAAAATAAAAATATTTAGTTGATTAATAGAATTGATTAAGTTTTATTTGTACACTTTGCTTATAGATGTGCAGAAAAATGAAGACAGTCTATTTTAAAATAAGACATTTAACCACACAATTAGAATGTTTTGTGCTCCATTTTGTGCATTTGAAGAACTATTTTGTGAACATTTTACAAAATTTCTATTGTTCTAAGTTACTTCTATAATGAAGTCACAGTTACACACTTTTTTTGGGTACATTTTTACTAGCTAATGAAGAACTGTAAAAAATAAACGACAAAAACTAAATGACTGTTTTCTCTCTTGGAACTATATGATCTTAAATATCTCTACGTAAGACAGTCTATGAGTTCAATTGTGTATTATTTCATGTATCTAAAACAAGCACTGTGGTACCTTGTCTCATGAGTGCTGTTTTTGGCAAACAATTTGATTTGCAAACAGAAGCATTTGGCAAAATGTTATTTATGCTTGTAAATATTCCATCATGGGCCGGGGAGTTAGCTCAGTGGTTCTGGTGCCTATCTTGCAAGCTCAAGGATCTGGGTTCGATCCCTGGTAACCACATACCATACTGGGTGTGGAGACTCACGCCCAGCAGCAACCAGTACCACATACCACAGTGCCAGGCATGGTGGCTCACGCCTGTAATCCCAGCACTCGGGAGGCAGAGGCAGGAGGATTGCTGTGATGTGAGTTTGAGGCTGAGCTCAAGGCCAGCCTGTGAACCACAAAGTGAGACCCTGTCTCAAAAAAAAAAAAAAAAAATTCCATCATGTGTGTCCATCTTTCCCATCTTCCTCAGATGAATATGAATGTGGTCATATTTTATAGAATTATAGAACTAGGATGTTCATGAATCGAGGTACCACTGTAATTGATTTGATCTGAAATTACCATGAACTATACTAGAATTTGAAACACAAGCCCAAGCAGAATAACAAAATTTTTTCAAAGCTATTTTAAAATAAAGCTGTTTTTCCTGGGGCATGGAATTGTTTTTGACTGACTTGCAATATTTTTATTAATTCATCTGTGCCTCCCATTTGACAGCTCTTTATACTGCAAATATTAAATTGTGGTAGAGAACTAAAAGCAGTGAATACGATATAAAATATTTATTTATTTATTTACTTATTGAAACTTTCTTACACAATTATAGAGGCTGAGAAGTTTCAGGATCCTCTGCATATAAAATGGAGATGAAGGAAAATGTTAATTTGTAATAGCGGTTAAATCCATCTGCCTCTGAAGTTCAATAATCATGATGACCATAATGTAAATTTTAGTGTATACAAAAGCATAAGAAGAGAGGAGGAGATGGCCTGCTGGAGTGATCTTCTGGGAAGAAAAGAGTGGAATTCTTTCTCTTATTTTCCTCTTGGTCCTTTTGAGCTGTTTGTAGATTATATGGTGCGGCACCACAGTAAGGAAGTGAATCTACTATTCTGAGTACATCCTTCTAGAAACTTAGAAACAATGCTTACTTTTGAACTTTAAGGCCCACCCAGGTCACCAAAATTAATCATCATCTTGTGTAGACCAAAACTCTCATACTCTTAAAGATTTAAATTATGAGCTAACATAACTTTACAAATTTAAATGTTCTTCATTATTTTATTCTGGTGCCTTTTTCTCACTAAAGTATCTTCCCTTTGTGTACACTGTAACTTATTCAGTTGAATAACTCCTATGATTCTGATTCTTTGATGGACAAGCATTCTGCAGCAAGGAATTACAGTAAGCGTGTAGCATATAAAGCAAATTAGAAGTATTGTTTGTTCCAATTCAAAAATGGCCATCTGAAATGAACAGAGACTTTTCAGAGGAAGAATTAAAAACAGCTGAGAAACATATGATGAAATGTTCAACCTCATTAGTTATTCAGAGATGCAAATGAAAACAACATTAAGATTTAATCTCATTCCATAAAGAATGGCTGCCATTTCAGAATTAGCCAGCAACAAATGTTGGCGAGGCTGTGGAGAAGAAGGAACCCTTCTCCACTGTTGGTGGGACTGTAGACTCATAGAACCCCTGTGGAGATCAGTTTGGAGATTCCTCAAAAAGCTAGGATTGAAGGTCTCATTTGACCCAGCCATAACTCTGCTAGGTATATACACACAAGAATTAAAAGATTCATATCACAGTGACATATGTGTATCCATGTTTATAGCAGCTCAGTTTGTGATTGCTACACCTTGGAAACAACCCAAATGTCCATCAACTGGAGACTGAATAAAAAGACTATGGAGTGTAGTATTACTCTGCCATAAAAAATGATAAGTTTGAATCATTTATACTTAAATGTATGTACCTTGAGGACATCCTCATAAATGAAATAAATAGGTCAAAGATGTGTAAATATTGTATCTTTTCTCTGGTATGAGAAAATGAAGATGTAAATGATTTCTAGAATGTATGTTATATATTGTGAAATGGAAAATACTCAAAGCAAAATGGGGTGAAGGGAAAATAATGAGATTATAGCAAAAAAGAAAAGAAACGAAGTTTATGTATATAGGGGGTGGAGGTAGTAGGGTGGGTAGGGCTATGGGAAAAAATGAGAATTAAGTTGTGTCATGTACTGGTACAAATTTTCATTATTGAATGCAATATTTGCATTATTGAATGCAAAATTTCATTATTGAATGCAATCATGATGTATATATGAAATATACCAATAAAGATTTCAATTAAAAAAAGAAGTATCGTTTGTGTTTAAATGATTTATGATATTTCATACAGAAATTGTAAAATGGAGAAAGAGGAACTATGAAAATGTTAATTTGTAAAATGTAAATTAATGGAATAAAGGTACGTTGCTAATAGTTAATGAGATACAGCTTCATAAAAACAGCTAAGAGCAGATAAGGCGACATGAAGGCCTTCCATGAAGGCGACATGGAGGATGAACAACACTCTGTGAGCAAAGAACACTTGGACAACTCCAAAGGAGATCGTCTGTGGAACATGCACGTGAAATGGGACTGTGGCCACACAGTGCAGATGGGTCCCTCTGCTCTAAAGCCAAATTAAAGCAGTGTCCTTGGCTCATGTGGGAAAACACAATTGTAATGAATAAATGATAGTAGTCATAGATTTTCTGTTTGAGTAAACTGGGGATGACTTACTCAATAAGCAGCCTGTCTATAGAAAAGGTCTGGTTTCTTATCACATATCCTCCATGCAGAGATGTGAGCATTTGCATAGAAATGAACTGATTTGAGAAAGGTCAGAAAAGGGGAAGCAACAGAGAGCAAGTAGATGAAGTCAGCAAGAAAGTGCAGATGAAAATATCCTTACAGACTTGTTTCATAGGACTCTTCCATAGACGGTGTGTAGAACCTTTGGTAATTTAAGTCATGTGATCACTTCACATCGATGTCATTTTAGATAAGAAGGAGAGAATATGATTTTAAAAGAGGAGTAATGACTATTTTATATCTATAAATCATTCATCATCTGAAGTTTTAATAGAAAAGTGATATGCTTCATCCTTTGAAAATAAGTGAACTGTACCCAGGAACACTTTCAGAAGCTTAAAGCAGATCCCCAAAATGGTACTTTCATTTATGTAGAATTTGAGTGGCTCTTGTATATATCTCATTTCTTATTTTTTTTAATTTGGAAATTTTCAAGAAAATATTTGAAAGGGTGTTATTTCTATGCAGCATGTCTATTTAAAAGTGATGTCATGTGTCTTTAGGAAATTACATTTTGCATGAGAAAATATTATAGGCTTGCTTCTCTCCTACATTTAATCCTTAAAAATAGATGTTTGTTACTATACTTACAAGAAAATATTAACTGAGTTTTAATGAATGTTTGAAAAAACACTTGGTTAAACTAGGAGTTCTGGAATAAAATAACAATATTTTCTTACTGAAAAGTCCTTTGATTTTGTACAAATATCACATTGTTTAATGTTAATCTAGAAAGTGGTCAATTGAATCAAAATACTTTTCAAATTATGAGATTTCAGGACTATTTTGACAAAATTCTTAATACAGTCAATGTTTTGTAGAATATAACCATAAACTCTTATATTAAGGAAAAAAGCTAGCCATGAAATAATATTTTAAAATATCAATTAGGCAGGTAAAATTCTCAGTGTCGAGTGTGATTATGACATGTAAATAAAATATACCAATCAAATCAATCTAAAAAAATATATAGATACAAGCTTTTTTAAAAAGTGTATTGAGAGCTCTTGCTCTTACAGATTCTTAAATATTTGGAAAGGCTTTAAAGTGAGTACTATGGAACAACAACTGGGAGCCAGGATCAAGAACCAGATACACTATAACTCTAACTTTATCATCAAGTAGAGTTTGAAATTAAGCAAGTCACTTTGCTTTCCAAGTCTTGGTTATATATTTCTAAGTGGCAGTTTCTTTTAAGATATATAAATATTAAATGAACAAAGAATATCATAGAATTATACAGAACAACTAGGAAAAAGTATATGCTATTATTTTTAGGTTAAATTTTATTTATATTCAAGGAGGTACAAATTCTTAGCATTTAGAAAACATTAGCTAAAAAAAAGTGAACCTGAAAGGAGATTTCAGTAACAATTTGACATTACTCTGGAAATTCTGTGTAACACAGTTTACTACATTGTGAGATTTAAGAAGTATTTGATCGATGGGATCAATAACTTATGGAAGTAAATATAAAAAATAAAACTTCATAATGAAAATGACTCACCTGCTGGGAAATCTCAAAACATAGAACATTTTTGCAATAGAAGTAAAATAAATTTCAGTATCCAAAATCACCAATAGATACCTATCATGTTATTTATATGAAGGTATTTCTAATTTCCTGCCATGTCCTATTAGTAACATTCTTTTATGATTCATAACAAGGTATTGCATGTTATCTTGTCAGTAAGAGTACAAGAACTACCTAATTAAAAAGTAAGTGTTCTCAATGTAAATATAAACAGGTATATTGGATCTGAGCTTAAATGTGTATATATGCATACATACTACATATAATATTGGTTATTATGTTACCAATAATTAAAATTGTACATTACATATGTATTTTCTCAATTTAGATAT
>PVIR01038169.1:0-14689 GCA_004026965.1 Petromus typicus
CTAGGTTCAATTCCCAGAACTTTGGTAGAGGGAGGGAGGAAGAAAAAAAATTTTAAATGTACACGTGGGGGCTCAGTTAATGTTAAGCAAAACACTACCAAGTCACTTTGGAAGCTTCATGCTCTGGGAGGGCTGTACAAGTGACCCCAGGGCAGATTCAACTCCAGACCTGTTTGGAAAGCACTGCTCCTGGCCCGGTTCCCCCCTTTCTACCATCTCCCTCCCCAACCCCCCAGAAGCCCTCTCCCCAAAGGAGTCCCTCAGCTTGTTTGGCTAATGTATTCGAAAACCAAATTAGGGGGCCCTGACTCCTGGGAAGGCCCCCAAGCCAGTTGCTAGATGCAGGGAATTAGATACCATCTCATGTTGAAATCCGATTAGGCCTCCCCCTCCCCACATGCAAAAGCCCACTTTCTAATCAATTTTACACGGGGCTCTGCGCAGATACACACTAATGGTATTGAGCTGGGATCTTTAAGCCAAGTCTTGGAGGAGTCTGCGGAGATAAAATGCACACACCGTATTAAGGCCAGAGTCTGCTGCGGGGTGCCCTCCTCTCGCGGAGGCGGAGGCGGAGGCGGAGGCGGAGGCACAGGAAAGTGCTCCTTACAGACACTGTCAGCCCTCTCCACCGAGCCGGCGAAGCGTGACTCTCCAGAGCCCTGGACAGTGATCCAGTAGCTGCTATACTGTCCCCCAGTCCTTGGTGCCCTACTGCACCTGACTCTTCTGCTCAGCACCTGCACAGTGGTGGCCATTTGCTTGACCTCTATAGCCTGAGGCTGCACAGCTGAAGATGGGTGAGTGGACAGCAGCGCTCACAGCAAAGGACAAAGGAGGCGACAGACACGTGATCAGCCTGTGGAAACAGCGCCCAACACAATTAGCCCTGGCATCGCTTCCCTATAGTGCTCACCCACAGTTCTTTTCTTTCTTTTGGGTTTTTGAGACAAGGTCTCTCTAAGTATTCTGGGGTCACCTTGAACTTGATGTGTAGCCCAGGTTAGGCTGGCTTCAAACTCATGGTGATCCACCTGCCTCCGCCTTCAGACATTACAAGCGTGCACTACCACTCCAAGCTTCGTACCACAGTTCTTGTCACTTTTTAGTTACTGTGAGGCTCGCACCTTTCTCTTTCTTTCCTCAAAGAGCTTCTCTCTCCTCTGGGTTCTTCCAGCACTGCGGGCAGCTATGATGACTGCAAACCTACTGTGTGCTCACTCCGTGCACCTGTAGCTCATTTCTCAGCTAAGTTCCCGAGAACAGGAAGGGGCGTAATAGATGTCTGCGGCACAACAAAGACCAGGTGGGGCCAGCTGGCCAGAGGAGGCTGCACGCCCACCCTGTGCAGGGGTAGCAGGCTGATGGCCCCACAGACCGGCAGGTGCCTGGAGCCTGCCCAGCGGTTGTGAACACCAGCAGGCTGACACTGTCCACGCAGATCCACAGGCTACCTGACACAAACAGACGATGCCAAGAGGGTCTGTCTTGCTTTGGGAATGTGAGCAAGACCCCAGGCCCTTCCATGTACATGGACCTCGATCTCAGGCTTCCTCTCTTCCCCAAACCAGCACTGTGCCCTTTTCCCAAAGCATCAGGTGGCAATGTGGAAGCTCTGCTCTCCTGAAAGCATCACAGCCACTGTCACAGACACCAGAGCTCCCAACTGTGCTCAACCACAAAGGCTTCAGGCTGAGTGAGAACTGGTCACACGGCCCAGGACCCGAGGGCTATGCTGAGCTGTTGGTGCGGCTGGCAGTGGACACACAGGTAAGGGAGGGCGTTCCCTGCTCTCTTGGGCTGTTTATCTGACTGCACAGCATGAACAAGTGCTTCACACTACACTGTATATTCAAGAGCGATGGACACCGTGTCAGCCAAGCTTCATTTGAGAAAGGCCTGGAACAAAGAGAGAAGAGCTACAAGACACCTGGAGTGCTAGGTGAGGCACCTGCAGCAGCAGCAGGAACAAGGTCCCCTCCCCCCAGACTACAGGAACCTAGCAGCAGAGAACAGTGTAGAGCCAGCCCAATTCTGACTCCGCCCCACTCACCACCCAGCCGCCCCTCTAAACTAGTCCTCTTTTCTCCACGGCTTCCTCCTCCCGCTTCTTTGCTCTGTGGCACCCTTGGGCAGGAGGGCACAGAGCCTCTGGCTGGGGAATTTTTCCAAAGATCTTCACTTTTTTGTTTTTCTTTACTGTGTAGCTCAGACCACCCTTGAACTCACTATGTAGCCCAGGATGGCCTTGAACTAGTGGTGATCCTTCTGCCTCAACCTCCCCTGGATTACAGGTGTGTGCTAGCTACCACACCTGGCTCACCAGTTTGAAATATACAGAAAACAATTTAAATATGAAAAGGAAAAATGCAGAAACAATTTTTGGGGTGGTACTAGGGATTGAGCACAAGCTTTCACACTGGGCTACAACTGTTCCAGATTCCTTTTCATTTTTATCTTGGGACAGGTTCCCTCTGAGTCACTGAACTGCCCAGGCTGGACCTGAATTTATAATCTTGTCTCAGATTCCTGAATGCTGGGATTACAGGCATGTTCCGTCTCATCTAGCTGCAAAATTAAAATTTTAAAAATGTTTAATTAAATATCCACAAAGCACATCATGATGTCATGTTAATGTTGTATTTATAAATATTTCATTATCTTTAAAAACAATTTGTTGGTTATTTTTGGGGGGGAGGCTGTACTGGGGATTAAATCAAGGACTTTCACCCTTGGATCCATCTCCAACCCTTTTAAAGCATTTTTTATTTTGAGATGGGGTCTTACTGAATTACTATAATTGCTCTGGCTAAGGTTAAACTTGTGTTTCTCCTGCCTCAGCCTTCTAAAATGCTAAGATGACAGGCTGATGCCAACACCAAAGGCCCTAGGTTAGATTTTCTCAGTAAGAATTTCTGAATTGGCTTGAGATTTGCCAAAACTATTTAAATCACAGCCTATTCAAAGTTAGTGAGGGACAGGGAATTTAGCGTCTGCCTGGCACTCAGGAGGTCCTAAGTTCAATCCCTGGTATAAAAACAAAGTCAATGAATTATCTGCATCTAAATTATTCAAAATAATTTTGAAAATTTCTCAACAGTTTTGTTGGTTTTTGGAGGCAGCGTCTTAGTATGTCATCCATGCTGGCCTAAAACTCACAAGGTAACCCAGACTGGCCCTGAACTTGTGATCTTCCTGCCTTGGCCTCTGTAGTGCCGGGCTCTCTCCCCATGTCAGGCTGTTATGTACTATGTGTGCTACAATCAGGATCCGAGAAGCCCCTGACAGCCACGGCTGTGACTATGCATGGCCTGGTGTCACTGAGAGCAGCAGGGATGGCGTCTCTACAGCAGTCTCCCCAGATCTGGCAGGAAGAGGCAGCACTGCCTGAAGACCAGTCTGGTGGACGGAATAATGAACCAGCTGGCCAGGGTGACCTCCAAGGCCACACACAGCTGCGCCTTTCCACCTGCACCTGCATAGTGCAGCTCAGCCCTGCACTGAGGCCCTGCTGGCCATCCTCGGGATGCTCTTCCAGGTAGCGACAGTGACACCACGGGGTGGAGTGAGGGGTGGTCATCAAAGGACAGGGCCAGGCTTGAGCCCAGGAGTGCGGCGTCAGCCTTTGTAAGGGAATAACACAGCCCCAGTTTCCATAGTGATGTCATGGTAAAGCCTGAGGGAAGACTCAGCGACGGAGGGTGAGGAAGTTAAATCCTAAGTGTGGTTTGCTGATTGATCACAAGCCACTGCCGATCCTGGGCTCTGTCCATGTCCTGTGGATGTCTGCTGACCTTCTCGGATGCCATCCCCAGGCCCACAGAAACCGTGGAAGCCACCCACATCTCCTGATCACAACCATAGACTCTAAGTCCCAGCTGCCTCACCAGGAGACCCCTGTTGGGTTCATCGGCGTCAAACATCAGGCTTCCCTCCCTTCTGAGAATGGTCAGCTCCAGCCAGGCAGCTCCTGAAACCTCAAGGTACAGCTCCCTTCCAGGTGAGTCCCCACGGCAGCAGGAGCAAGACCAAATGCCTAGGGCACTGGTTTAGTAAACACTGCCCCTAGATGCCCATACCCAACTGGTCTGTACCCTTGTGGGGAGCCCCTTTGCCCTGTATCCTCCATGCTGGGCCACCATTACTAAGGGAACAGCCATTCCAGATGGTTTACTGGCCACAGAAAACACCGACCTTAGGATCATACCTCATTTATCATACCTGAGGTTGGGGCCAAGAGAGCAAACTCACAGGTCTGCTTCGGTTCCAAATGATTTTTTATTGTTTTTAGAAAAAAAAAAAAAAACACATTATCAGTAAATATATTCAAGAGGCTGAACAGGAATTCTTTCCAGATATGATTAACAAGGATGTAAGTATAGTATAATTTAAGCACGATGTGATATGGGAATACATCTACACTGGGGTGCATGTACACAAGACCTATGCTGTCACAGGTGACAAAGCCAGGTCCCTGGTGAGCACTGGCCGCTGAAGACAGTCAAAGCGCACATACATGTACAGGTACTATCCTAATGCAAAAATCAGGTAAACCTTCTTCATCTACTTCACACACAGGCAGAGACCATGCTGGGTATTTAAGAGCTCTCACATTTGTCCAACACAGACCAATCATTGGATTAGAAGGTCCTTTGCCCGGTTGGCTGAGTCTTACTGTCTATTATCATGCCCACTTGCCTGATATTCTCAGGGACCACCGGTGAGGGCACCCAACTCAGGGGCAGCAAGTGGAATGCAGTGAGTGAGCAGGCTGTGTCACTCACAGGGCAGACCGTGGCTCGGGACACGGAGAGCCTGAGTCCTCCCACCTGTCCCTCTGGACCTGGGACACTGTCTTCCCTAACAGCTTCACCCCTCTCTATTCCTCTACCTCTCCACTTTCCCTTCTGCCACCAAAAGGCACCCTGACAGTTACGGGCTTCTAGACAAAGATCCTGGCCACACTGGGAATCCAGGTGGTCCAGGGGTTAAGGAGGCGGTTAGAAAGATCAAATGAGGACCAGGGATTTGGCTCAGTGGTTCCAGCGCCTGTCTTGCAAGCGCAAGGACCCAGGTTCGATCCCCGGTAACCACATACAATACTGGGTGTGGAGACTCACCCCAGCAGCAATCAGTACCACATACCACAGTGCCAAACATGCAAAGCACTTAGCACTGGTGCTGGCGTTGGGCAAGTACCAGATAGAAGTAGTGGAATTAAGAGCTCCCAGAAAGTCTCGTCTGAGTCCTTTCACTTTTAAATGTACTTGACTGTGACATACATGGATGCTTCTTGATCATGACTCACATAGCAGAGTAGCGGGCCAGGAGGAGAAAGGCCCAAGAGGCCACAGCCACATATTTGCAGTGGTAGTGACAGCAAGAAGTTCTGCCGACCACAGACGTCCAATTTACATGATGTTTCCAAGGTGCTGTCTCCCAGGGTGCTGCTCCTAGAACCCAGTTCCATGGGATTTTAATAGATGTCTTGTCCCTGTCTCCAGAAGGTGCCACGGTCAAGGAAGTAAGGAAAACATCCAGATGAACAACAAGTCACATCAGTCTCCTCATCGCAGGACTCCCCGCACTTGCAATACACTGACATCCAGCCTTGAAACAGTCTACGGGGCCTCCCAAACTGATTTGATGACTCTGATGCTTAACTTTATATACGTCGGTTTGCCTGGGCCAGAGTGCTCAGCCATTTGGCCCAGCATTATCCTGGGCATTTCTTTATGATATTATTGGATGAAATTGACCTTTACATTGTCCAATAAGATGGACTGTCCTTCCGCCTGTCGCATCCACTCAGCTGAGGGATTGAGAAGAATGAAAAAGTTGACTCACCCCCCAAGAAAAGGCACTTGTCAATACCTTTCACCTGGAATCTCTGCTTTTTCCTGCCTTCAAGCTGGACCTGAAGCATTGGTCCTCCTGGTCTCATGCCTGCCAGCTTCAGAACACGAAGCACCATCCTTCTCCTGGGCTCCGGCTTACCTGCTCACCCCACAGGTCTTGGGATATGGCAGCCCCATAATCATATGAGCAGTAGGGTTCACACCTGTAATCCCAGCACTCTGGGAGTCTGAGGGAGGAAGGCAGCAAGTTTGAATCCAGCCTGGAAAATTTATCAAAACTGTGTCTCCAAGGGCTGGGGATGTAGCTGGACGCAAAGACCCTGGTCCAAACCCTTGCACTGCAAAATATGACTGTTGGCTTCTTGTAACAATGAATCTCATCTGTAACCTGCTACACTTGTATCTAACATCCCTGTCTCGAAGACCCTTCTCTTGGGTCTGTTTCCCCAGAGGACTTCGCAGACATGCCTCCTGGGCCCACACCTATACCCGAGGCAGAGCCTCCATGTACACTTTGAGGGATGCTGGCCTGAGGAGGGTCACAATCCAAGCAGGCTGAAGACCTTGTTCCCCACCTTCCTGCCACCGAGCAAACAGGCCAGCTCCAGGCTGGACACTGGGGAGCTGCCTGCAGTGACCGAGCCCCACAGTCCACGTCCTTCCAGTCTCTTTCCTCAAAGTCTTGCTGGCTCGGAAGAGCAAGAGAGCATGAGGGCTGTGTGCTCTTTCATGAGCAACCGTCCTGTCTGTGCTGGTTTCCTATCATGTCCCCCCTCCTCCGACACAAGGACGCCATTGCTCTTTCTCCTCGCAGCTTTCCCACATGCGCACCACGGACTCTGGTTTACACTGGGCTCAGTAGCCTGGACCACTCACAGCTGAGGGGGAAGGGACTTTTCTCCCTGGTGGCTCCCTGAAGCAGCCAGAGCTCAGGGACAGGGGCACTGTACCTGCCCACAGCTCAGCCAACCTAGAAAGGAGGTGCTCAGGCCCTCCAAGTGGCAAAGGGCAGGCCCCAAGGGATGAGCAGACTTCCTGGAGTCCAGTAAATGCCAACGCTTGTTCCCGGGTCTTTGCTTTCTCCCCCAGGTCCCCTACAGAGCCTTAAGGTCCTGCTTGAGAGCAGCTGGCTTCCAGTTTCTACATCCTTGGCCATTTTTCAACCTTATAGAATGTCACCCGACTCAGGGACAAATACAGGTCTAAATCTTGAGTAAGACTATTATTGGGGAAATGGGACCTGGTACAATCACTGTTTCATAACACACCCGATTGAGCGGGACTCAGCTCAACTCGGTGGTACAGAGCTTGCCTAGCATGTATGAAGCCCTCATTCAACCTCCAGTGCCAGGCTGCAGGATGGCAGTGTAAGAAATGGGAAAAGCAGTGCCCTCTCTGATGGCTCCCACTGCTGGCTAATTCTCAAGAGCAAATGGCATCCTGTGTGTCCTCCTTTGCCTTTGGCCCCGCTAGACTCTGCGTGCTCTGGCTCACTGGGTCTTCCTAGCCAAAGAAGCAGGGGCTCTGCTGGGGAAGTTGCAGGTCATTATTTATTCTACATGGAGCAAGGGCTGGGTCTGAGCACTGGCTGCCACGATTACCCACGCTCCCCTGGACATCTACATGAACTCCCACCAAGTTGGCTCCACAAAGCAGGGACAGCTGGTCTGGAGCAGCCAGGCGTGACTATGAAGTCAGGAGAACCATTGTGACCAGATGATATTTATACACGCGGTGAGTGCTGTCCCCTTCAATACGGTCACCTTGGGCATCTCCCAGTCCCAGGTGAGGCTGCCTGGGTTCACAGTGCTTTTGGAGCTCCTCTTGGAGCCAAACTGAGTGAGCAGTAGAGGCATAGCCTCATTTTCTTTGTAAGCAAAAACTGCTAATTTCTGAGATTTGCCTTCAGATGACCTTGGCTGAGATAAAAATTCAATCCACCCCAAAGGAAGGGGACTTGCCAGCAGTGAGGAGATTCAGAGACGATGCAGGGTCAGGAGGCAGAACGTGGAGCGAGAACAGGGGCTGCTGGGTCCTGGCCCCTGAGGACGCACAGCTCCCCTCTGCCGAAGCCGGCCCCACCTGCTCTCTTATCTGCTCTGTGTTGTCAACGAGAGCTCTGCGCCCAGAGGCGAAGGGACCTGTCCAAGGTCAGCGCTACAGAGAGGCCTCGGTCTCCACCCCAGCGAGCTTCCCGGTAGAAAGTCAAAAGTATGGCACCTGTTTATCTCAAGAAAGCGTGATTTAAAGGACCACGGTGACCTCTTCCTCCCAGAGGATGAGATTTGTTCTGTGCAATAAAGGCCAACTGGAACCAGGGACACAGAGGGACCTGGTATGACTTTGGTCCCCAACCTGCTGTTTCAGCAAGACACTCTGGGCCCCATGATCTGTATCTAGAGTACGAGGACTCAGGAAGCCCTCACCCTCATATTCAACTGTGTCACTGGTGCCCCTCATGTCTACCACAGAAGAGCAGAGGTGACCCAAAAGGACACAGGGACACCGAGTCTAACAGATGCAGGCTTGCACCCTGTCGATCACCTCAGATGCCCCACAGCCTCCCGGGCCTTGGAGGCAGGACCTTAAAATGAGAAGCACAGAAGCTTCTGCCTCCCGAGGCTGGCGCAAGGATCCGATATGCACACTTATCTTGAGTCCAGAATGACTGGCACAAGTGTGACATCCACTGCCAAACCCTGTACCCAGACTTGTGCCCCTTCTGCCTGGCCAGCTCCCTCTGAGTCCCTCTCACTTTCTTTCACCACTAGGAAAGGGACAAAGTGACATCCCCAGCACATCCCTTTCCGTTTGCATCTTTCCAGTGATGGGCAGCTCACTCCTTTGAAGACAGCTCATATCTGAACACCAAACAAACAGCCAGCTCAACCCAACAACTTCTCTTTGGTTTTAAATTAATTTGTCCCATTTTTTGCCCCGATTTTGCCCCGGTGACTCTATTTTGGAATCCCTCTAGGGCCAGCAACTCCAGCCTTTAAAGGAAATATGATCTGTGATGAAAGCCAGGGTGCCAGGGGTGAGGTCAAGCTGTCTACCTTCTCGGACCCCGAGGTGGGGGGGTGGTTTCCCAGCCCCAGTGGTGACATCGTGTGCAGAGAGAGGAATTCAGAGCTAGGAGTCAGCTGTGGTCTGGCCAGCTGTGGGGCCGGTCTGCGGGGAGCAGCAAATGGTGTCCTGGCCACCTGGCCCTCTTGCAAACCCCCTGTAGACATCTCTAGGACAGGGAGGTCCCATACTCCACACTCAGCCTCGGAAGGTGCACGGCTGACTGTGACCTTGAATCTCACAGAGTAACAATAGTCACATTGCACAGCTCGATTTCATGTCTCTCCACCTGGGGAACCGGTGTCTGAAGACGCAGAAAAGCCAGATGGTGTTTCCCAGGGTCAAGGTCTGTGCGGAGAGAAGCCCAGGGCCCCCCTCTGGTCCATTCCCACATCCGTCCGTGCCAGGGTAGCTGGCGTAGGAGGACGAGCCCTGGGAGACACAAGATTAATGGCCTTCCAGGTAGCTGAGCAGCCACCCCCTTGACAGTCACTGTCCTCCGCGGCTCCCCTGCCTGGCTGGCTCTACGAGGCGTGGAGAGAACCTGGCAGGACAGTGACCTTCACCACCGAGAGGATCCCGCAGCCAGGGCCATCACCAGTGCCAGGAGGACCGAGCCTTCAGCCTGAGCCCCGGCAGTGGGCAGGGTGTGGCTGCTACAGAAGAGGGGCTGGGAGAGAGCAGGCGCCAGCTGGGCGGGGGGTACAAGGACGGAACCCAGGCCAAGCACTGGCTGCCCTGTCTGCATAAGGATCCCTGCGGCCTGACATTTTCTCTGAGGGTCTATCTGTCTGCTTGCTTGCATGCACTTGGCCAGCCTGACTGCTTTCTCCCAGTTCTTTCTTTAATCTTACTTTGAGGCAGGGTCTCACTAAGTCAGTAAGCTGCCCGGGCTGGCATCCAGAGGGCTAGAGTGGATTTTAAAAACTTACAAATTAAGCCTGGTTTGTTGTAGATCACTCAGGCATGATCCCAACAGAAAAGTTCAAAGCAAAATCTCACCGAATACAAGGATCCCCAAGCCTATTCCCTACAGGTTGGTCAATGGCAGTTTTGTGTCTCCCCTGGAAATTTCCAGAGCATGTGTCCAGCACCCGAAGGTGAAAAAGCCACATAGGCGGCTCTATTGTGCTTACTGCTCAGTGTCCTGTACTTAAAAACTCTACTGCATGATGCCGGCTCGTCTACATCAGTCTGTGCAAAGCTGAGGCCCCTTATTAACGCCCAAACAGCTCTTCTGTTCTGTTCTTTCTGGAGACAAGGTCTCTCCTCTCTAGGTAGTTCATGCCAGTGATTTTCCTGCCTCAGCCTCCCCAGTGCTAGGAGTATAGACACATACTAACACCCCCTACTCAAAACATTTCTTGATCCCCCCTATCATAATCTTCACATGCTTCATCTTTCTTCTTTGGAAAAATATACCATAAACTCACAATCCAGGAGACTTAAAAATGAACTTGCAGTTTTTCTCCTTCACAACCACCTGACAGGCTGTGAGGCACAGGGAGGCTAGGCGACATGCTCCAAGCTACACAGCAGGGAAGCCAGTCCAAGCTGCCCACTGATCTCACACTGGCCGGGCTTTCTCCATGGGGCAGAGGGCTGTGCCCCATGAGCTCTCCCAGTGCGGGATGGGGAGAAGGTTATCTCTGTTACAGACAGGGACAATGCCAGGTCCTGACACCAACCTCATGTTCAGGGCTTAGTCAGGCACAGCCTCAGATGTGGGCAGACGCTGCCTGGAGCAGCCACGGGGCTGGCGGTGGAGTGATGTGCCCATTCCTGCACTGAGATGCCCGTAAAATCAGGGTGAAGTGGGCGGAGACCAGGGCCGGGCCCTCCTGACCGCACCCACCCACTCCCCACTGGAGTGCCAGCCACCGACACAGACAGCACAGCCCACAGAGACGGCCCAGGCGGTGAGCCTGAGGGGTCACGGGAACAGAGACCCTTGAGGAAGGGCCGCCTTGCAGGACATGGCCACCATCTTTCATCTTCTGGTATCTAGTGAAACTCTGACTTTTCATTTATTTCCACATTTCACAGAATTATTTGCACTGGTCTGCCCTGCCCTCCTCTGGCTCCCGTCTGGCTCATGCAGCCCCCTCTCCTGGCCTTGCCCAGATGCTCACTGTGCCCCTGGCATATGACATTTGTGACCTGTACCACCTGGCCCCAAAGCCTATAGCTCCAGTCCTAAAATCACCAGGTAGAAGAGGCCCTGTGGGCACCCAGGGCACGCTGCACTTCCGCGAAGAGATGGGGAGAGAAAGCTCTGTGCCTCTGCCCAGACCTGCCCTGGCCTTAGCTTTGTCCCAGAGGTGCCAAACTGTCTCCAAGGCTCTCCTCCTCTGTCAGGGCCCCAGTTTTCCCATCTGTAAAAGGGGGGCGCTGGAGCCAGTGAGGCTCCGGGGTTCTTCCCAGCACAGATGTTCTGCCTGCTCGAGGGGGTCCCCACATGTCAACCCCAGGGCATTCAGGCATCCCGGGTGTCTTCAAAACAGAAGGCCCCACAGGACTGACCCCCAGGTGCACTGAGCATGGACTAAGGTGGACACTTGGCAGGTATTAGCAGGTATCACTGCTGTCATTTGGAGCAGGAAAAAGTGTAAAACTGTCTTAGAATGAGAGAGGTGGAAGTAAGAGGCGAAAGAAAGCATGACAGGAAAAGCCCAGAACGGAGGCGCTGGTTTGGCCTGGAGTGGTTGGGGAGGCTGTCTGGGCACAGTCCCCGGTCTGGTCCCTGGGGCCCAGAGCCGGAAGCAGAATCCGAAGAGCTCTTGCTGAGAGGCTTCGGTGGCCCCTGTGGGAACCCAGGTCCTCCCACCTTCCGGGAGGGTCCCGGCTTCCAGTCTCAGGCATCTGGGCTCTGGGGCACCCACTGCTGCCCAGCCCCGCGCCCCAAGCCCTGGAGAGCCCCCTGGCTGTGCCCCGGCCACTCCTCCACCAGCTAAAAGACCAGACCTGTCTCCTGCTGCGGGAAGTCATTCCTGTTTTCCCTGACTTCTCTGATCCCAGGTGATACTTTGCCTCATAATAAAAATATTCAGCATAAGGTCTTGATGCTGTAAAGAACAACATTTTTTAGATAATTACATTTACAGATTTAAGTAAGAGATCCACTCTCAGACCACACGTGCTCTTCTGTTACTGTTAACGCCACGTGGAGCAGCTGGCCCAGAGGTCTCGAAGGCAGAGGGAGCCTGATGGGCAGGACTATATGGGTGCATTGCCCTGGGTGATGGGAGCCCACAGGCCCTGAGTGTGGGCACTGCCCGTACTGAGCCTGCATGGTCTCCTCCAGGGACTGTTTTGCTGGTCAGGAGAGGGCTGAGAGAGCAAAGACTGGAACCTGAGCCTGGGGCTGTGCCATGACGCCACGCAGTCCACAGCAGCCCCTCTCCAGCAGATCCTACAAGAAGCTCCCTGTGCTCATGGCCCTGAGAGTGCTCCCCTCCACAAAGGTCTGAGCCCACACTTCCTCTTTCTCCTTCCTTCCCACACAGGGACACTTCTCGGGCACTCCCGCTGCCCAGGCCTCCGTGAGCTGTCCTGGGCTTGGGCTTGGTGGCGGCCTCTTTACCCACACACTCTTCTCAGGGCTGAGCACCCCTTTTTCTAAGCCTGGGGTCTGAGGAATAGTCCCCCTTAGATCATGTTCAAGGGCAGGACAAAGGTCAGAAGGCTGATCAGGGAAGAAATGGGTTTTCTGGTCTCCTGGGCTTCTGAGCTATTTGGGGTCCTTGACTTGGATTTGCACTGGGCTCTTCAAGTGGACTCAGTGGCAGCCTGGGAAAGACTCCTTCTTAGCACCTGAGTTGCTACACAACAGCACTCCCCCAAGACCCACTCCCAGAGGCCCTTCGAGCCTAGGGACCTCAGGCCTCTCCCTGCAACCTGCACTGCCAGCCAGGCCGCGCCTAGGTGCCCACCCAGAGTCTGGGGACACAGGCCCCAATAGCTCTCTTTCTCTGGGGTCCTGGGTTATCAGCGGCAAGCCCAGGGTGGGTGCCCCTCGCCTTCCCAACCTCCAGAGAACCATGAGGTCCCACGGAGCCCTCCAGTGAGTTACACAGCACCCAAGGCCTTCGGAAGGGTCACCAGGCTCGGAATGACAGCTGCAGGGACCTGCGCACATGCTGGACTCGTCAGGGAGCTACTCCCAGAGAATCTGTCGGGGCCTGGGTTTCCAACATCTTGGATTCTCACCTCCCTTTCTTCTTCACTGTGTGGGCATTGCTGTGAATTAGAAAAACGAGATTCAGAGAGCGGCGGCAGCTCGGGGTGGCAGCAGGAGGTAAGGCGGCTGAGCGGAGGCAAAGTCAGCTGAGACCACGGCTGGAGGCAAAGCTGGAAAGGAGAGAGGAAGGCCAAGGCCAGGGCCGGGTCATGCTCTCAGAGCTGGGCTGCAGTTGCCTGTGGGCCGCATCCAAACACTTGAAGACTCGTACCACTGTTCACAGGTGGCTGTGTGTCACTGCCACTGTCTATGGTGCCACAGTTCCGGGGTCCTTACTCTGAGGCCTGGAGCTGGCAGGGAACGCATCTGAGGGTCTCAAAGTCAAGTGCGTCACTCCTCGACCTATGCAGCTCACCATCCATGGGGAGGAAGAGCTGGATACCCTCATCAAGGCCGCCATAGCAGGGTTTGGAGTGAGTCCCCACATCTACACATCTCTGATTAGCAAGAAGCGGCAGCAGAAAACCCAGCAGGGTTGTCACTGGCCCGCTTCCTCCCCATCCTTGTACCATCACCAGCGAGAAGACAACAGTGGGAACATGTGACAGTTTTTAAAACAGTTAAACAGAAGTGCACAGACAATGCTGCAGACATTTAAAAATGCTGGCCTGTTCTTAGACACTGACGTTGATGTGGTTATAGTCTTGTGTCGTTTGTCGAGGTTTCACCCATGTGTTTTATACAAAAATGGAATTGATACACCATTAAAGAAAAAGGAAGGAAAAGCTAGGTTCAGACTCCCCTGAACCCCCAGCCAGGCAGCCTTGGGCAGCAGACCCCGTTCGGCCACACAGCTGACCCACCAGCACTTCAGTCTCACCCACAGATGTTCCCAAAACGTAGCGAAGTTTTCATCTCAAAATTATTAAGTGTCTCCAGATCTGGCCATGTGCTGTAGACTCATAGGTCCATCAGTTCTGGGCAGGCTCTGGAGGAGGTCAGGGTATGGTACGTACAGGAAAGACCACCATGAAGAGATTTCTGAGTCCCTCTGTCTGTAGACCAGGGGGGTTCAAAGCACAAAGTGAGCCCCAGCAGTCAGACGTGCGGATGTGGCCTCACCAGGCTCTACAACTCCAGTCACCTAACACTCTGAGGGGGGCTGGGAGCCAGGCACAGGAGCCCTGAGCCATCCCTCAGCAGTGTCTGAGCCACTGTGGTGCCTACGCCCTCCAGGGCCAGAACCTGAGGAGTCGCCTCCTCAGAAGCCAAGCTGGCTCTGTCCTGGGCCTCTGGGGACTGCAGACCCAACTGTCTAGCCGGCCATTCTCCTGCAACACCACGAAGCCAAGGGGAGCCAGCTCCAGCCCTTTGCGGTGTGGCCTAGAACACGGCCTCAGCTGCCAAAGCCAGAGGGGCTCACAGCCTCAGGCAAGGTTTGTGCCTGGAAGACAGCAGCATCCTCAGGGTCCCCTGCAGCCCCACCTGCCTCCAGTCACACCACAGCTCAGTGGCTCCAGCTCCTCATCTCCCCTGGTTGCCTCACTCCCCTGCCCTCCTAGGGTGATGTGGCCTCAGGTTGTCC
>PVIR01038170.1:0-14721 GCA_004026965.1 Petromus typicus
AATGAAATTAGTCCCATTTTGAGAACATCTTACCTGAAACTACCATACACTATAAGAAGAATGGATATCAGAAATGTAGACACTTGACTGGAATCCACCAAGGAATAGGCCCTAGAGAAATAAGAGAAAAAAATTAAATCATATATAGCAAGTTCTCATGGAAGTTTCTTTATAGCCTGTCTTTAAGAAAAAAAGCAAGAAAAAACTTTCTGGATTAACACAAGGAATAAATCAATGAGTTCAAAGTTAATGATCCATCTGTGCATGACACATGGTATATATTTATAGCATCTCCTTTAAAAGCAATATAGGGCTGGGGATTTAGCTCAGTGGTTCCGGTGCCTGTCTTGCAAGTGCAAGGACCCGGGTTTGTTCCTCCAGTAACCACATATATTACTGGGCGCGGAGACTCATGCCCAGCAGCAATCAGTACCATATACCATAGTGCCGGGCATGGTGGCTCACGCCTGTAATCCCAGCACTTGGGAGGCAGGGGCAGGAGGATTGCTGTGATGTGAGTTTGAGGCAGAGCTCAGGGCCAGCCTCAAAGTGAGACCCTGTCTCTAAATAAATAAATAGATAGATAGATAGATAAATGCATTAATATAGTTACCAAATCTACACACGACAAAAAGTCTAACAGATAAGTTTTATCAGTTTACATCAGAATTGACTAACAGTATTTTACTCAAATTCCATTTCTATTTTTCTAGTGATTATCTTGTTAACTCTCTAAAGCCAGGAGGTCTAAAACTAGTCATTACCCTTCATACCCAAGCTTCTCAAGAAATAGCTGTATTCTTTTTTCCCCCTGGTACTGGGGATCAAACTTGGGACCTTCTGCTTGCAAAGCAGGCACTGTGCCACTGGGCTAAATCCCCAGCCCAAATCACTGTATTCTTGACACCCACTTCTCTTACTTTCCATACATGACAAGAGTCAATGAGTGCTGCATTTTGCATACCCCCACTGCTCTACATCTTCCAGATCTGCAACTCCTTCCTACAGCTGCTTCACTGAGATGATTCTAATTAAAGCAGACTGAAAACCTACTGAGTAAATTAACCTATGAGAATCACCAACTAATTTCTAATTAGGGACTTTCTACTTTAACCAATTAAGTATTTTCTTTGTCTTGCCTCCAAAAATATTATGTAAGGGCTGAGGATTTAGTTCAGTGGTTCAGGAGCCTGCTTTGAAAGGGTAAGGTCCTGAGTTCATCACTGGTAACCACATACCATAATTAATGCTGGGTGTGGTGGCTCATGCCCATCAGCAATCAGTACCACACACCACTATACTGGGAGTGGTGGCTCATACCTGTAATCCCAGCACTTGGGAGGCAGAGGTATTAGGATTACTCTGAGTTTGAGGCTTGCCTGGACTACATAGTGAGCTCAAAAGTCAGTCTGAGGTACAAAAAGAGACCCTGTCTTCAAACAAATCCCCGAGTTTTTCTCACTTGGAATTCTGATTACCCCTTTTCCATTCAGTAGTTGGTTTGACTCATATGCCTCAAAAACTTAACATACCTAAATTTATCTTAAATTTTTTTGATCTTATTTTATAACTACTGTGAAATTATAAGATTCAAATTTAAAATACTCAGGGAAAATAAAAAGGTAGGTAAGCTGCCCCCCAAGGCACAAAGTAGCTTTTAATTAAGCTAGCTCAACAGGTCTATGGAAGTCTGTTGCACACTTTTGTTTTGTTTTGTAGTTCAGGCTGGCCCTGAGCTCACTATGTAGCACAGGTGAACTTCAAACTCACAACCCTCCTGCCTCTGCCTCCCAAGTGCTGGGATTACAGGTGTGAACTCTCTACTTTTTATATATGAAAATTTCCAAGATAAAAATTAAAAAAAAAAAAAAAAAGACAGTGGCACCTTCCCTTTCTTTTTTGCTAGGGATTGAATCAAGAGAGGGCTTTCATGGTAGGCAAAAGCTTTATCATTGAGCTACACCCTCAGACTTGGCCAAGACTCTTGCTCTCAATGGCAAAGTCTGTAAGACGGTATACTAATTTGGTTACAATTATGAGGAAAAGGAGATGAATATAACCAATTTATATATTCTTTGTCAAGAATTCTGTCACACAGCACCTCATGGGGACAACTATCTTCTTAAAATTGTAGTCATCAAGGGGAGTGGAAAAGGGGCTGGCTGTTTATTGTCCTCTTTGCTAAGCTGTGCCGTTTTGGATAGCCAGATTTTGCAGATGGGCTCAAGGGATCTCTGAGGAGTACATTACATTTCATATGTTAGGAAAATAGAATTAATCAATTTCTCTTTATTCTGTTTCCTGCTGTGGCATAAACTTTGCATACCTCTCTTCTGTAAAAAAGATTTGTTCAGAAGAAACATTTGAATAAAATTTGACAGGGTGGATGTTCATTGGTACAAAAATCAAAACTCACTAAAAGGTATATATACACATCTCTCTCCTATCTAGTTTTGGCCTCTGTCCCTCTTACAGATAATCACTTATCTTACCTGTACAGCCTTCTAATAAATTCACAATGTAAGCACCAACAAATACATTATCACATAATAGGGAGAGTACAACACATCAACCTTCTTCTCTCCTACAATACAGCCTTAAAATCTCCTTATATTAGGATGTAGAGAACATTCTTTAAATATCCACATTATATTCCACTGTGAAGTACTGTGGTTTTTCTTTTTTTTTAGGTTTTTGAGACAGGGTCTTGCTTTGTGGTTCAGGCTGGCCCTGAGCTCAGCCTCAAACTCACATAACAGCAATCCTCCTGCCTCTGCCTCCTGAGTGCTGGGATTACAGGCGTGAGCCACCACGCCCGGCACTGTGGTATGTGGTACTGGTTGCTGCTGGGGTGAGTCTCCACACCCAGTATTGTTATGTGGTTACCAGGGACCGAACCTGGGTCCTTGGGCTTGCAAAACAGGTGTCGGAACCACTGAGCTAAACTCTCGGCCCCAAGTACTGTGTGTTTTAACTACTATAAATTCGTTATAGATGAACTAGGGTTGTCTCAAAGATTCTATTACAAACTATTCTATAACATTCCTTTAAATTATACCCACAGGGCACATACATGAAATATTTATATAAAGTTGCTACAAAGTGAGACTGCTAGATTAGAGAAAATGTACTTGCACTGTGATAGATGTCAACTGCCTGGAAAAAGAATAAAAGCATTTTCTAGTCTCAGGAATGGGTCACAGTACTTTTTCCCAGAGCTTTGTCATAATGTTCAAATTCTGAATTTTTAGCTGTATGTGATGGTGCATACCTGTAATCCCAGCACTTAAGAGGTTGAGGTAGGAGGATCACTATGAATTCTGTGCCAGTCTGAGCTACACAGGAAGCTCAAGTCCCTACAGAGCAAGACCCTATCTTAAAATAAATAAATAAATTTTTACCAATTTGACAGATGAAAATTGATAGTCAATATGGTTTGCTTCGGTTACTTTTTTTTTTTTTTTTTAGGTTTTTTGAGACAGGGTCTCGCTTTGTGGTTCAGGCTGGCCCTGAGCTCAGCCTCAAACTCACATAACAGCAATCCTCCTGCCTCTGCCTCCCAAGTGCTGGGATTACAGGTGTGAGCCACCACGCCCGGCACTGTGGTATGTGGTACTGGTTGCTGCTGGGGTGAGTCTCCACGCCCAGTATGGTATGTGGTTACTGGGGATCGAACCCGGGTCCTTGTGCTTGCAAGACAGGTGCCGGAACCTCTGAGCTAACTCCCCGGCCCTTCAGTTAAATTTTATGATTTAAGTGAAGGTGAAATTGAGCAGGTTTTCATATTAATAAGGCTCGGAGATTTTTTAAAACAACAATTTAAAGTTTTTTCCTTAGACTCAAGAGCTATAAATATCAAAGGCAGCTTTCTTGGGAGGAACTCTTCTTTTGATTATGCTATATCCTTTGTATCCTCAAGCCTACTGTCATTACCTAAAAAAAAAATTAAACAACTAAACTGCCCAAACAGTATCAATATTAAAGTCTGAGGCTATTGCTTAACTGTTTTGCTGCACTTCTTAAGTCAGTAGAGATAACCAAGAAATTTATCACTAAAGACTTGTAGAAGTCTGGGCTGAATTTTAAAAAAAACTATGTCCTCCTGCCCAATAGAGCCTCTAGCGGTGCTCTAGTTTGCACGGTTGTTACTGGCTTCCTTCATGGTTTGTTTTTCTAAATCAGGACGTGACAGTGTGCAAAGTGCCACATGAGGAGGATGACTAGGGCTGCCAGATCTCATCTCCATATCCTGGCAAGGAGCATATCACCACTGCAGAAATAAATGCATGACTCCAGAAAAAATGTTCTAATGTTTAATGGTTTTTTCTAGACTGAACAATTTTGTTTTAGCCTTCAAATAAATATGTACAAGGAAATCTGGCAAAAGCTCATTCCTAATGTAGGCCATACTATTTTGTTTGTTTGGGTGTTTGTTTTTGCTGTACCAGGGATTAAACTCAGGACCTTGTGCTTGCTAGGCAGGTGCAGTGCCACTGAGCTACACCCTCAGCCCAGGCCATACTATTTTATAACATAATAAAACTTAAAAATCACAACAATATTGGGAACTATACCAAATGCCACATATTTTCAATTTAAACTAGTATTACAGAAGTTTTAAGAAAAAAATCCTTTAACAGAAAGAATTACACAATGTTCAAGCACTGAGGGAAGCCGAGGAAGGAGGATTGTACATTCTTGCTCAGCCTAGGAAAATCAGACCCCGTATCTTAAAACTAAATAAGGAAGACTGGGGCCAGGGATTTAGCTTAGTGGTTTCAGTGTCTGCTTGGCAAGCATATATACCTATTATAAAATCCAGAAACATACACGGTTCTCTTAAACCTTGCTGTTTTTAGAAACTCAACACGGTTCTCTTAAACCTTGCTGTTTTTAGAAACTCAACTATGTACCCAAGAACTATTGTCTAATTACTCTTATACTACATAATTAAGACAGAGAAAATGTCACAATACAGAGAATAACTTTTTAAAAACAAAAATTCCAGGCTGGGGATTAAGCTCAGTGGTTCCGACGCCTGTCTTGCAAGTGCGAGGACCCGGGTTCGATTCCCCGGTAACCACATACAATACTGGGTGTGGAGACTCACGCCTGTAATCCCAGCATTCAGGAGGCAGAGACAGGAGGATCGTTGTGATATGAGTTTGTTGAGCTCAGGGCCAGCCTGAAACCACAAAGTGAGACCCTGTCTCAAAAACAAAAACAAAAACAAAAACAAAAAAACCCACACAAAAAACCCACAAAAATTCCAAGTCCAGTGAGCACAACTTTTTTTTTTTTTGGTTGTTCAGGCTGGCCTTTAGCTCAGCCTTGAACTCACAGCAATCCTCCTACCTCTGCCTCTCAAGTACTGGGATTATAGGCCTGAGCTAACACACCCAGCACTGTGATATGTGGCTCTTATTGCTGGTGGCGTGATTCTGAACCCGGGGACCTTGCAAAATTGCAAGGCAGGCGCCGGAACCACTGAGTTAAATCCCTGGCTCCAGGGAGTACAACTTTAAAACACATGAACAGTGTCTTAACATTCTCATTTTCTGAGTTATTATCAATGAATTCTCTCTCAATGTGTCACATTTGTTCATCTCAATTTTACTTTCTGAATTAGGAGCACAGATTATTTTTTTCTTTTTTTTGGTTTTTTGAGACAGGGTCTCGCTTTATAGTTGAGGCTGGCCCTGAGCTCAGCCTCCAACTCACATCACAGCAATCCTCCTGCCTCTGCCTTCTGAGTGCTGGGATTATAGGCGTGAGCCACCACGCCCAGCACTGTGATAGTGGTACTGGTTGCTGCTGTGGTGAGTCTCCACACCCAGTATTGTTATGTGGTTGCCGGGGATTGAACCCAGCTCAATGGGCTTGCAAGACAGGCTCTGGAACCACTGAGCTAAACCCCCAGACCCAGATTGTTATTTTTAAACACTACAGATACAAATGTCCATGCCTCTTTTTTAGTTACTAAAGATGGGATAGGGATTTAGCTCAGTGATGCCATGCGCCTACCTGGGAAGTACAAAGTCCTGTGTTCAATTTTTGGTACAGAGAAGAAAGATTTAATGAAAATAAGAATATCTAACAGTCTTATCAAAATCAAATCATGGATGACTCTCATGTCATTCTACAAAGTAAGTACTATTTACTATAACCTCCCATCCAAATAAACACCAAACATATAATTCTGAGAAGAAATGTCACAAATTAAAAAATTTTTATAATCCCCTAGAGGTCTGAAGTCATCTGTAATTGAGTATTAATATTCATACAGTAAAACACATTCATATTCACATTAAGAATACATAAAGATTGTAAACAGCCTTATTTTAGGTCAGGTTTTTCTGTAAAATGAAGTACAAGAAAACTGTGTTCAGTTTTGAGTTTTAAGAATTGTGGCCTATAATTAAATAATAATACTTTTTTTAAAAGATCAAGAGCTAAGTACAGTTCTCAGTCCAATGACCTAACTTGAGTTTCCTTAATCAACTTTATTACTTGCTCCAAACTGCATGACAAACTTGAAAGCTAACTTCAATTTCTTTAGTCATGCCACAACTAGGGTATTCTCTTCCACGCCAAGCCTTCCAGGATCCATAAAATATATATTTTTTAAATACGATTTTTACAATTTTATTTTATCCCATTCCCCATCCCTTCCCCAATGTACAAAAGTTTTGTTTCCATTTTTCCTTCTATTTTCATTTTTTCTCTTGTCCTTTCCTTTCTCACTCTCTCCTCCCCATTTGAACATTTTCTTCCCATTTCCCAATGATCTAGTATACATTTTAGTCCTTACTTCAGTTTTCAGTTTTTCACACCAGAGAAACAATGTGGTATTTAAACCTGTGTCCTACTTTAGAGTATGGTCTCAAGGTATGTGCATTTAGCTATAAATGTCTGAAGCTCTCCCTTCTTTATGGTAGAGTAATGCCCCATTGTGTGTTCTACCCCATTATCTTTATCCATTTGTCAGTTGGTGGACATTAGAACTGTCTTCAAGACATAGCTATTACAAAATGGGCCGCTATAACCTGGGTGTATACATATTACTGTGGAATGATGCATTTGATTCTTTTGGGAACATACTCAGAAAGCAAACAGCTGGATCAAATAGGACCCCTAATCGTAGTGTTTTGAGGAATCTCCACACTATTTCCACAGTGGTTGTACCAGTCTACAGTTCCGCTAACAGTGGAGAAGGTTTACATCTCCCTACTAGCACTTGTTATTAGCTGACTTGATGGCAGCCATTCTTTCTGGAGATGGAATCTCAGTATTATTTTAATTTGCATTTCACAAATGACCAGTGATGTTAAACATTTTTCATATATTTGCTGTTTCTATTTCATCTGAAAAGTGTCCATTTCAGATTTCCATTTTTGGACTGGGTCTTTAAATTGAGGAGGATCTGATTTTTTTCAGTTCTTTACTCTAGATAAAGCTGGTAAAATTTTTTTCCACACTGTGGATATCTATTCATTTTGTTGATGGTTTATTTGCTGTGCAAAAGATTAGTAAGATGAGGTCTCAGTTGTTGATTCTTTGTAGTATTTTCTTATGCAATTCACTAGGTTTTTTTCATTGTTTTTGCCTACTGCCATGTCCTCAAGCATTCTACCTATTCTCTCTTCCAGCAGACTTAGTGTCTGTTTTAATATTTAGGTTTTTGATACACTTCGATTTTAGGTTAATGCATGGTGGAAGAGATGGGTCTAGTTTTAATTTTCAGCCTGTGGAAAGCCAGTTTTTCCAGTACCATTTACTAAAGAGGCTATCTTTCTTCAGATGAAGGTGTTTGGCTCCTTTTTCAAAGAACAGTTGGTTCAGGGTGTCTGAGGTTGTTTCTGTATCTTCTAACAAGTACCATGCTGTTTTTTTGTTTTTTGTTTTTTTTATATCACAACAGCTTTGTAGTATACTCTCATGGCAGGGATTGTGATGCCTAACTTGCCTTTGTTGTCTAGAACTGACTTTGCTATTTTAGGTTTCTTCTGGTTCCAAATGAATTTTAGAATTTTTTTTTCCCTGATTCTATGAGATATGCTGTTGGGATTTTAACTGATACATTAAATCTGCACAACAATTTTGGAAGTATGGCTATTAACAACTATATTGGTTCTTCCTATCTAAGAATAAGGGATATCTTTCCATTTTCTGATATCCCCTTAAATCTCCTTTTTCAGAGTAGTTTTCAATGTAGAGGTCTTTAATGACCTTTGTTAGGTCGATTCCTAAGTATATTGGCTTTCTGGATGCTACTGTGAACAGGACTGTTTCTCTAAGTTCTTTCTCAGTGAGTTTACTTTTCAGGTACAGGAAAGCTGTTGATTGTTGAATGTTGATTTTGTATCTAGTCATGCCAATGAATTTGGCTGTCAAATCTAGAAGTCTTTTTGTGGAATTTTTTGGGGTCTTCTATGTAAATTATCATATCATTAGCAAATAGTGATAATTTTTCTTCCTTTTCTATCCTTATTCCTTTGATTTTTTTCTTTGAAAATTGTGATTTAAACCCCTATATTTATTAATTTTTAAATGGCTTATACAAATTCTACATTATACCAGCAGAGATGAAAGAACCTGAGGGGAAAGTATTTGGTTGTTTTAAACAACAAATAGGAAATTCTCCTATTCTGGCATTTAATCTACAAGCTTTTTTTTCCCTTTCACCAAACAGTTTTTTTTTTTTTTTTTTTTTGAGACAGGGTCTCGCTTTGTAGTTGAGACTGGCCCTGAGCTCAGCCTCAAACTCACATCACAGCAATGTTTTTGCCTCTGCCTCCCGAGTGCTGGGATGACAGGCGTGAGCCACCACGCCCAGCACTGTAGTGTATGGTACTGACTGCTGCTGGACATGAGTCTCCACACCCAGTATTGTAGGTGGTTACTGGGGATCGAACCCGGGCCCTTGTGCTTACAAGACAGGCACCGGAACCACTGAGCTAAATCCCCAGCCCCTCACCAAACAGTTTTTGTTTAATAGTCAGTCATACATGACCCTGGTCTCCTAAAGTAAGCTCCCTTTTCACCTACTCTACAAGTCCATAAAAATGGCCATGTAGTTGTTTCAAAAATGTCCAAAGGTTTTCACTGTGGTAATGATGGAGCAGAATGATGGAGAGAGCAGAACACTGCTTCTGTACCTCCTCTCCATTCTCACTGAAGTGCTAAAAAATGAAGTAAATACCTGCATTTAAGACCACTGAAGTCAAAGTAATCAAATATACTTTAACAGAACTGGAGACTTTGCCAAGTGATGGTCAGCTGTTGAGCTAAAATATTTTGTATAGTCACCACTAGTTCTTTTTCTAATTATAATTGTAATTAATTTTATTGGTACTTTTTTTTTTTTTTTTTTTTGAGACAGTGTTTCACTTTGTACTTCAGGCTGGCCCTGAACTCACTATGTAGTCCAGATTGGCCTCAAACTCCCAAACATCCTCCTGTCTCTGCCTCCTTTGTGCTGGAGTTACAGGCATACACCATCACATGCCTAGCACTGGTATATCTTTAACATATACTGTTTACATTCATCATAGGGAATTTGTACTTAAACATAATGTATCTTAATTCTTTTTTCCCGATTTCCCTCTCTTCCCTTCAATCCTTCCTCTCTCCATTTACAACTTTGTTTCTATTGTTTTCTTTCCATTTCTTTTAATTTTTTACTATAACTTTTCTTCCTTTTCCTTTTCTATCCACTATTTCTCTTTCCACTTAAATATTTTCTTCCTTCTAATCAATATCTAGTTTTCATTTTGGTCCTTTGTTCTTTAGGTAACTCATACAAAACAATGCTATATTTAAACATGTTTGATTTATTTTACTTAAAATAATGTTCTCAATGTGTATCATTTACCTAAAAATATCTCAAGTTTTTCTTTAGGGCAGATTAGTATTCCATTGTATATAAAATCCATTCATTTGCTGGTGGGCATCTGGGCTATTTCTAAGATTTAGCCATTGCAAATTGTGCTGTTATAAACACAGGTATATACATACCACTAAGACATGATGGGTTTAATTCTACAGTAAAGATATCTACAAGGAGAATAGTTGGGTCAAACAGAAGTTCTAGTTTTAGTTTTTTGAGGAATTTCCATAGTGGCCGTACCAACTTCTCACCAATAGTGCAGAAGGGTTCTTTCTCCCACCCCCTCACCAGCATTTGTTACTAGTTTTTTCTTGATAGTATACATTCTTTCTGGAGATATAATCTCAATATTGTTTTAATTTGCATTTGTTGAATGATAGTGATGGTTAACATTTCCCCCATACTTGTTTATATTTGTGCTTCTTCACCTGAGAAGTGTTTGTTCATTTCAGATGCCCAGTTTTGGATTTGGTCTTTAAATTTAGGGGTTTTGATTTTTTTTTAATTCTTTATGTAGTCTAGATTCTTTACATTCCCTCAAGTTTTACCTTACTAGCCAATGACGAAAAGCTACCATAAAGTCTTTTCTTCTCTTGTCTGTGACTATCCACCTTAAGATTTTTAGAATCATGCTGGATTTTAGTGAACACAGTCAAACATTTTATTTCCAGTTACTTTACCAGTAAGTGCTTATTATACATATCCTGCTTTTTAAAAACCATGCTAAAATGAGACACAGAGAGTACTGTTCTATAACATGTTCTATGTGTCAGCCTTCCAGTTATACAATGGAAGTATTCTTGTCCACTCAGCTACCATTATTCCCTTGAATAGCCACAGCCTTAGCCCAGTGCTTCTCAAAATTTTGCAAGACCACTTACATCCTTAAAATGGAGAGGCCCCAAGAGCTTGTGGTCATGTGTAATTCAGTGGTACTTACAATATTAGAAATTTGAGGTACTTTCATTTGGATTGGTCTTGGAAATTAAAATTATGTAGCAGAGTTAAAGCATAACTGTAATCTCAGCTCTCAGGCAGCTGAGACAGAAGGTTCACTTCAAATCTGAGGCCAGTGTGTGCTGCCTAATGAGGTCAGACCGCCTGCACTATATACTGAGATCCTGTTTCAAAAACAGGTAAGTAATAAATAGGGATATAGATCAGTATGATAGCTCTGGGTACGCAAAGACAAATTGAGAAAAGCTAAAATATTCATTTATTTACAGTTAATTTATATATAGTTATATCATTATATGTTTACAATATTTTTAACATGTTCCTGCGGCTTGAACCACTGGTGGTACATTGCATGACTGTCCCATAAGTGGTAAAAGCCACCTGCTGGGACAGTTATGTATGTAATGCTAGTGGTGCAAGCTGTCTGGCAACAGGACACATGAACTAAGATCCTGTTGTGAATGTATTAAAGGAAACATAATTCTTTTAAAATCAAAACCTGTCAAGTACATTCTTTTACATTTTTGTAAACTTCTTTAATGTCTGCGTCAAGGAAAATACAGTTAAATTTTCATATCTGCTTCCATATTTAATCTATGGCTATATGTTGCCTGTGCTGACCTATAAAATGAAAAAAATCCAGCCTTACACAGATCAGCAGCTGGAAAGAGTATTTCAATGACCTTTTCAAATAACTAAGGATATTCTTCTTTTATATTGCAAGAATAATTTTTAGAAGTGTAACTAGAGCTGAGGATGTAGCTCAGTGGCATTGTGCCTACCTGGCAAGTCCAAGGTCCTGAGTTCAATTCCCAGTAATGGGAAAAGAAAAAGTAGAATATGAAGCCACTATCAATAGACTTTAAAAAAATTGTGTTACATTATAATTCACTGGATTATTCCATATTTTGGGTGATCTTTTTACATTCTTTTTTTCTTTTTTTTGTATTGGATGTCGAACTTAGGACTTCCGACTTGCCGAACAGGAACTGTGCCACTGTGCTAAATCCCAGGCCCAGGGTTTTGTTGTTGTTGTTTGTTTTTTCCAATACTGTGCATAGAACTCAGGACCTTGTATTTGGCAGGCAGGAACAGTACCACTGAGCAAAATTCCTGGTCTTCAAAGGTGATTCTGTAACATAATGCATTTGTGACCTGGAAACTATGATGCCTCTTAACTATGCCACTGTAACAGATATTGCTGTTTTTCATTATATACTATGTTTGTTGATATCATACCTAAGCCCCATGACAAAAGATACAAATTTTCCAAAATTCTGAGATTTTTGTACTGGCAAAAAAATACTTACTCCTGCCCTTGAAGGGACAGGCTTACTTTACTCATTTTTGAGAAACTAACTGCCAAATACACAAGTCTAATTACTCTGTCCACCAGTGATTCTTTACCAAAAAACCCCCCAAAAAACAAAAAAAACCCAAACTATCTCCAGTTCTAGCTCAGCATTTAGCACCTCATGTGACTGCACAAGTGTTTTTCTCCAGATAACCAATGGTACCGTGGCATACACAGAGGTGCTTTATGGCAAATTTGCATTTTATCATAAAAACTTAGTGCTTAAGGGTTGAGACCAAATGAAAGAAAACTGCTTCGCTGAGAAAATTCTAAGTCAACCTGGTCCCTAGTGAAGAGCTCCCTGCTACTAGTTCAATTTCATGTCACTGCCTTGATTCATGTGACAGTACATACATCAGTGATTCATCTACCAATGCTTTTTCACTATGAGAAGAAAAAAGGCAAATGAAACATAAAACTGAAAGGTGCTCAAGAATAGATCACATTTGAGCCAAACATGGTGGTGCATACTAGTAGTTAGTAGTCCCAATATCCAAGAGGCTGAGACCGGAGGACCGCCTCAAGTCTAAGGACACCCTGGGCTACATAGTCAGATCTGGGCCAGTCTGCACTACAAAATAAAACTCTGTTTAAAAGATAAAACAGAAGAACAAGTCACTGAGACCTGTTGCCTTTGACCTTTAACCCAAGGTCTGGCTATACAAATCTCTAGCAGAGTCTCACGTGTAATCTGCATACATACACATCACAAAATAACAAAAGGCACTCAGAATATTTTTGCTATCCAAATGTTTTAGATTCAATTACATGTAGAAAATGATTTGTATGCCAGGCTTAAAAATAAATGCTACAGTTTTTTCCTTTATGACAACACGATGAAATAGCACTGAATTTTATATTTTTAGCAAAAATAAAATTCTCTTCTGCATTTTCCCATATTGTATTGGGGAAAACACATTTGAACTGTACTTGTTGTCTGACATCAACAGATAACATATGAAATAGTGTAGTGACATTGCAGCCATGTTTGTATAAGTACACTTAAGATGTTTGTTCACACAGTGACAAAAACGGCTGCTGGCACATTGTCAGAATGCATCTTTGTTGCTAATTAAGCAATGTATTACTTAAAGATTAAAAACAGCTGACTTATCAAATATCAATTTGAAAGATTAAATGTTATCATTTAAGACAGTCACTTAAAAAGGTTACAATCTAACAGGAGGGCATAACATACAGGGTGCCAGAATGTAATATTTTAATAGAGAAATAATATACTATGGAAAATGCTATGGGTTGTCACATATGGTAGTCAGCAAACTATGGCCTAATGCTATTCCAATAAACAGCCAAGTCTGTCCTTTAATATTATCTATAGCTGCCCTAGCACTTCAACAGCTGAGTATTTGTGACAGATATTAAATGATCCACAAAGTTCCATGTATTTACTATCTAGACCTTCAGAGAAAAAGTTTGCTGACACTGCTATGTATAATTAGTGTACAAAGTTACCAGCCAAAGGCACTAGACAGTGTTAAAGCACAGTATGCCCCTTACTCCTGGGGAAGCACCTTTGTAATGGGGAAAGTCTAGTACTCATCATATCCTAGGGGTAATGGGTTCAGTTTCCTAGAATGAGGAAAAATTTTTCCTTTCACAAAAGTGGTATTTATATAAGTAAATATACTTAATACCACTAGTCTATGCATTTAAAAATGACATAGTAAATTGAAAATTTTAAGTATATGTTTGTCACAATAAGTTTTATAAAACTTAAGGGTGTATTTCCTGCCATTCAGTGCTGTTAATAGCTTTAGAAATGATTCTAGAAACAAAGTCTGGAAAGCATCCAGACAATTACAGTGATTTCAAAAACATACTTCAGACTGAAGATCATTTTCTTCAAGCTCACCTATCCTAGTGGCAAAACTAGTTGTGTAGGTAAGTAGAACAATTTCAGTTATGGCCCAGTATTTCCACAAAGTTAAGAAGAAAAGTATCTCTCTCTCTGCCCCCACGTGTGCATGCATTCAGGCTTGCATGTGTAGGTAAGATAGGGTCTCACTATATAATTTAGGCTGGCCTTGAACTTGAAGTGATCCTCCTCCCTCAGTTTCCCAAGTGCTAGGATTATAGGCATGTGCCATCATGCCTGGCAAGGGGAATTTCTAAGAGACTGAATTCCGTGTCCTTGGGGATATGTCCACCTACACATATTATGGTCAGCACAAATTCAACATCTAAAAACCACACAGCTTCTTATATTCTTGCAGCATCTAATGTCTGTTAAAAGTTCCAATGAGGGCCGGGGAGTTAGCTCAGTGGTTCCGGCGCCTGTCTCGCAAGCGCAAGGACCCGGGTTCGATTCCCCGGTAACCACATAACAATACTGGGTGTGGAGACCCACACCCAGCAGCAACCAGTACCACATATCACAGTGCCGGGCGTGGTGGCTCATGCCTGTAATCCCAGCACTCGGGAGGCAGAGGCAGGAGGATTGTGATGTGAGTTTGAGGCTGAGCTCAGGGCCAGCCTGAACCACAAAGCGAGACCCTGTCTC
>PVIR01038171.1:0-14715 GCA_004026965.1 Petromus typicus
GGAAAATGGGCACATACTGACTTCTGGGAGGGATTGGGCCCCCCCTCCAAGGAAGCTGGAAATGGCTAGGAACAGCTAGGCCGATTTCTGGAGGAGGAAATATAAGAGGACAAATGAACAGGAGGCAGAAGTGGGTGAAACAGAACTCTATTCAGAGGGCAAGCTGAATTGCTCTATTCAGAGAACAAGCTGAATCAATCCATGCTGCTTTTTCTTTCTAACCACTGGCTGCAAAATAACGGTGCTATTTTCTAGAGCGAGGACAAGCCAGACTCTCCTTGCTGTAACCTATGTGGCAACATAACGGTATTGTTTTGCTAGAGTGGCAATTATATTCTCAAATTGCTCTTGTACTATTTTACTATTTTACTTTAATATATAAATAAGAAAATTCTCATTTCTGGTATGTTTCATTTTCACTTTGAGGATCAAGCCTCAATTCCTCAATAAAAGTATACCGATTCAGCAAGTTTTCCTCCCTTCCTGAGACAGTGGTACCCACATGAAAGGTAAGGTTTCCACTATCCACATCCAGAATTATGCAAATTTAAGTGGTAGACTAGATTAGTACCACATACACTTAATCCCAATATTATACACTACATCTAGCCAGTTCCAAAAAGCCCCACCTGTGAGCACATGGGGCTTTGGGAGGACTTTTATATATAATTCATGTCAGATATTAACCTTGATTTCCTTCCTATTGCTCTAATTCATCATTATTACAATCATCTTTTTTTTTGATGAGTTCAGTCTCTTGAATTGCAGAGATGTTCACATAATTAGTAATATTTATATTAATGGCAATATAACATTGGTCTAAATTTGTTTAGACAAATCGGTCTCATTAGTTTAAAATATTTTGGAGATGGTCATTGAATGTTGAATACAATGAACATGTGAAAGTTAAAATTATAAAAAGAGAAGAAATGCCAACAAGCTCATTCTCTGAAACTCAGCCTCTGATTACAATATTTTAACAAATCAGAGAAGGAGCAGTGTTAGGTAAACTTGCTTTGTAGGAATGTTATTCCTTGTGGTGTTTTTGTAACACACTGAATGTCCCCTCTTTCCGGTTATGCCATTCTAGGAATGCCCCAATATTTTATTGATAGGAGAGGTAGCAGTGGAAGAGAGCATGAGTTTTTCTCAGTCCCCTGCTACACATATTTGTAGATGAGTGCAAGGGACCACATATAGTAATCTAGAGAAATTTGATATGACACAGAATATTTCACCAGTCACTAAGTTTAACAAAGTAATCAAGCTAAGACTAGGATGCATTTAAAAAAAAAAAAAAGAAAGAAAGAAAAAAGAAAGCAACCATAAAGTATAAACAAAAGAAATAACCTGGGAAGTTTGGAACTTCCTGGAATTATATGAAATAGTCTAATCAGAAATTTGGTCTAAATAGACTATTGGGGCCACCATTCTCACCCCACCACACCTGTCACCTTGGCACTGGCTCCGGGAGACTGGAGAGACCTTGGCTGATGCTTCTTGGGCAGATCTTCTCAAAGTGTGGCATGAACTTTAAGAGAAGTGTTTTTCTGGAATTCATCAAAGAATCAAGTTATTAGAATTAAGAAATATATTAGTTTTAAAGTGTTTAGGAATTCTCAACAAAAATAAAGACACAAGCATTACTGTTCAAAAATTAGCTTTTGACATATTTGTGAGAGACCAACAATATTTATATATTTTTAATATATAGACATTTGAACATTTTGATAAACTTGCTTACTGTTAAAGCATCAGTTCATCTTTGTCCTGTTTTATTGACTTTTCCTTTCCTCTTTCCTTTTTTCTTTCTTTGTCTTCTTTCTTTCTTTCATTCTTTCTTTCTTTCTTCTTTCTGTGTTTCTTTCTTTCCTTTTTTTCTTTATCTCTCTCTTGCTTGCTTGCTTTATTCACTTTAAAAAACAATTTTTTTGTTACATGGTTATGATTTGAATGGACATATTTGGTCAACTACAAAAAAAGAGATTTACCTTTAAGAAGCTCACTCCAGAGTTCAGAAGTGAAGTGCCTTTCCTAAAGTGCCTTTAGGAAAATGAACAGTGATAGGGCTTGGACAAAACCCTAAGAGTGTAAGACATTTTATAGATGTTGCTTGTTGTGATCTCAACAGCCCAGACGTCTTTGGAATTTGTAACGTTATTCCTCCTTCACTAATCTGTCACTGTGACTCTTATCTCTTTGTCTATTTACCAATGCATATACAACATTAATTGGAAATTAAATCTTATAAAATAAATATCTTTCTCAAAGCCATTTTTCCTTTTACTTGAAGAATTATTATGCTCTTTCTCTTTTCCTAGAAAATACCAATCTCTTCCCAACTGTATTTATGTAACTAATATATCTTTAGAATCTGTATTCCATTGAATTTGTTTTGAAAAACTAATACTAATATAGGATCAACTTGTGCCTAACATAAAGTAGTGGTGACACAAAGAAAGAACTGATTACAAACAGAAAGATAAAGTGATACACTCTTCAATTGTTGGGACCTGTCTCTAGGGTGAATTTTGAATAAAGAGAATAAAAAGAAAAGAAAATAGAGAAAAGAGTTGATAGAGGGATCTCTGGTGGGAGCCCGTGAAAGAGCAGGGCTCTTTTATCAAGGCCTGGGGCTGTTCCTACTCTTCCGGAGCCCAAAAGTTCTGGGGAGTGTCTCCAGCTGCTGTCCCTCCTCGGCTGCCCTCTTACCTTAGTTGCTGCTCCTCACCCTGCACTGGGGTCTTTGGCAATTGGCGGTGTGTGTGTGTGTGTGTGTGTGTGTGTGTGTGTGTGTGTGTGTGTTGTGAAAAGAGGAGTCCTAAGCTGGATAATGGTAGCCCTGCTGTCAGCTCTGAAATATCACTTCCTTTTCTTCTTCCAGAGGCTCACAGTCTGCCTGTGGCAGGCAGCCTGATCTTCATGTGTTGAGAGTCTGTTTATCCAAGTCTGGGTTTTAAAAATGTCTTCTCAGTAACCGCTTACTCTGCAATGACACAGACATTTGGGGGCTTGTAGTTTCCCCACAACATTTACTTTAAGCCTCACTGCTGGGAGTTTCCAACATATTTATAATTTAATATTCAATTATTAATGTATCTTAATAAATTTTTAATTATTACCTTCTAAAATTTAACTACATTTGTCTAAAATATGGGGGTTGTTTAACAGAAGTATAAGATTCAGGGGAAAAATTTAAGATAAAACATGTAATACTTAAAAAATATTTTAAGGCCGGGGATATAGCTCAGTGGTTCTGGCGCCTGTCTTGCAAGTGCAAGGACCCAGGTTCAATCCCCGGTTAGCACATAACAATACTGGGTGTGGAGACTCATCCCAGCAACCAGTACCACATACCACAGTGCCAGGTGTGGTGGCTCACGTCTGTAATCCCAGCACTCGGGAGGCAGAGGCAGGAGGATTGCTGTGATGTGAGTTTGAGGCTGAGCTCAGGGCCAGCCTGAACCACAAAGTGAGACCCTGTCTCAAAATAAAATAAAATAAAATAAAATAAACCTTAAAAAATATATTTTAATGTGCTACATCTAGAGCCAGACTCTATAATTCAGTAAATATTAGTGATAGGGGGTTTGTGCTTTGCCACTTACAAAATTTCTTCATTTCTCAACATCTGCCTTAAACTAAAACTGACTATTTGAAGAAGAGAGGGGTTTATTCTCCCACAGCACACAAATGGAAAGTGAGTGTGTTTTCTTTTCTTTTTTTTTTCTTGTTTTTTCTGGTGTGGGTTTTTCTCAGGAGAGAAAAGCCATGTGACACTAGAGGGACAGATGGGACAAGGTAGGGTTGGGAGAAATGGTTAAAGTGTATTATGTACATGTACAAATTGGGCAAAATGAAACCAATTAATTATGTAACCAATAGGCACTAACAAAAATGTGAAAATAAAACGTTTATATTAGATGTTGATACAGATGATTTTCATCATGTAGGAATCATTTCCCACTTTTATTTAGATTTTATTATGAATATAAGAAATTATAATATATTTTTAATAAAATAGTTTTGTTTTGGTAAAATGCATGAAAATTATGGCAATAGTTATGCCTAGAGTTCTGATTAAAAAATCCAAATAAACAAATAAATGTCTTTCAAAATGTTCTACTTACTGAAGCTGTACTTTAAAAATAAAATTATATTGTACATATTTGATTTCATGGTGTGTTTGATTCCTCACTATCTTCGATTAACAATGGAGCAGAAAAGAAGAAATAATAGCACAACTGAGTATTTCTGGGTCCTCACTTTAATCAGTAGATAAAGAGGATTAAGAGACATCAAAAAGTAGTTCAATCTAATTCTTATCATGAGGATTATTTTTGATGAGGATAACTGTTACAGAGAAAATGCCTTACAAGAAATTAAAACTAAATAATTATGAATAGTCATCTTTCATGGGACTTTTTTGAACTACAAAGGAGAGAAAGCATTTGGTATTTTAATAGCACTGAGGAATGAGATTACTTTCTATGTAACCAGTTTGTAGATGTTTTGAAATTCATTTTTTCTTGATTAATATTTTGGGGGATAGATGTTTTTAAACTTTTTGAAAAAGTTTACAGAGCAAAAATTATGTTACAGTAATTAATTATTAAACAGAACCCCCCAAATGTAATGGGGAAGCAGCTCAGGTAAGGTGAGGGCTCTGAGCACCTTTGTGGATGGTTATCCACAAAGCCAGAGATGTTAGTTGTTCTCTATGCTGCTGGAACTTTCCTTCTTTATAACCCAGAAATGAAGTATTGCTGGCTTTCATATTTAATCACATGTCTTTCAAAATACATCAATTTCTTTCTGCCATTTCCAGATTGTAATTTAGATGGCCCATAGTTATTTTTTGGAAATGTTGGTCATAGCTTGCTATAACAGAAAAGAGATGAATGCAAATGAGTCATACTGTAGAGTCTCATTAAGAAAATACTTTTCTTTCGTATTATTTAATATCAGCCTCTGTAATGAGGAGATGTATAGAAAAAATGACTCTAGATGAAGCGTTTTTGTGAATGGGGAAAAAGCATGCAGGCAACAATCTACCCAGGACCTACATTTTTCTTTGTTTATGGACACAGAAACTAAGGAACCATTTCCCACTCTGGCATCATAGAACAGTCAGAAAGTTACAGGATATCATGATGTTTGGAATCAATGACTCAACATGCAGCTACACACAAAAACATACATATACATACATGTAGTCATCAGGAACTGGAAAGCAATTCAACATTTCAGGAGATTAAAAGCATCAGAAAAACTGCATGTGGTGGCACACGCCTGTAGTCCCAGCACTTGGAAGCCTGAGACAGGATCACTGTGTATTTAAGGCCAGCCTGGGGCTACACAGTGAGTTTAAAACTGAATTACACAGCAAGATTCTGTCCCAAAAATATCTGGAAAACTCATAATGAAGTAAAAGTATATTTCTTTATCAGTCCAATAAGAGATTTTGATGAAAGTATTTGTGTAGTTCTTTTAGTTTCTAAAATCCTATAAGCTTGCAGATTTCTCCTTTGGGATTAGCATAGTAAGCATCCCGCATAGTCATAGAAAATTCTGTAAAAAATCAGATCTTCCAAATCTATTGAAGGACTATATATATAAAATCAAATAAAAATCTAATGATTTTAAGTAATTTTCTTCATTCAGAAAAAATATAGCAAGTACAGAGGATGTTTTGAAGCAAACTTACATGAAAGTTATTCATTCACACATAATACAAGAAAATTTTATTTAAGAATGAGATAGTTAACAGAGAGAGTAGCAATTACCATTAGCCATAATTATGACTAACATCTGAAAGTAACAGCAAAGACCATTCACAGTTATTGTTGCTTTTTATGTCTAGTAGGTACGGACAGAAGAAATAAAAAGGGAAGACTGAGCATCAGGAAGATAGACTTTTGATATGTTGCATATTTTCAAATGTCACTTCATTGAAAGTGTATTCCAAACAATTGGTAAATATCACAGTCTCTTCAACATTTTGTTGAGCTGAAATATCATTTGATATCAAAAGGAGATACTTAAAATATGAGTGAGAAATGCTAAGCTTATGTAGAACCACTGACATAGACTTACTAAGCTAAGGGTCTGAGACGGTTCCTTGACTCCCAAGGAGGCACAATTTCTTCATCTCTGGATGGGTCAGATATTCTTCCAGGTCCCCTCTGCACACTGTCACTGTAGAGGAAGCTGAGTGAGGTCCACTGCATAGTGTTAGCTGAGTTCTCACACCCTTTACTCACATGAAGTTCTCGACACATGGCCTCCTGGGACGCATCCTGAGACTGGAAGTCAAAGGTCCCCATCGGGATGGATGCTTGAGTCGCAGTGTGTCTGCCTCACTTGGTGACGTAAGCTGTTTCAGGAAGAAATCTTAACTGATCTTAATACAAGTGACTGAAATTTTTCTGTGTAAGCAAAATTCTGAAAATAAGTTCAGAAACTCTGATTTGTGCTCTACAACCTGTTTTACCTTCTTGGCAACTGTTGAGTGTTTCATGTGCACCTACCCTAAGAAGGTGATATCCACAAATGTAATCAGTCCTGTGCTGAAATTTCAAAACATTCTGACTTTGGGTGGTCTCATATACAGAGCAATTCCATTTACTCTGGAGAACCACTAAACCATTGTTTTTCTTTGAATGATAACTACAAAAGTCAGCTCTCCAACTTTTTCTATTTTAGCTGAATGGTTTGTTCCACATAGTAATAGAAATATCTGAATTTAGAAATTTCTTTAATATTTGACTATTTTAATACATACAGATATCACATATGGTCCAGGGACCACGTTTTCTTGTACGATTAACCTTACTCATGAATTTGATCTTGCTTTAGTATTTTTTTTTTTTTTTGAGACATGGTCTCACTTTGTGGTTCAAGCTGGCTCTGACCTCAACCTCCATCTCACATCACAGCAATCCTCTTGCCTCTGCCTCCCAAGTGCTGGAATTGTAGGCATGAGCCATCAAGCCCGGCACTGTGGTATGTGGTACTGATTGCTGCTGAGTGTGAGTCTCCACACCCAGTATGGTATATGGTTACTGGGGATTGAACCCAGGTCCTTGCACTTGCAAGACAGGCACCAAAACCACTGAGCTAAATCCAAGTCCCCTGCTTTAGTAATTCTTGAATGGCATGACCTTCCAGCAAAAAATGTTGATTTTTTTCATAAATAATAAGGAAGAAATTTCTTTCCCCAACTATTTATTTTTAGAATATAAGCATTTTACTTAGTTGTATTACAGCTATAAGAAATATTCATAGTTTTAGTTTCAACAAATTTTATTCCTTAATATATTGATTATTTTGGGGGGAAGCACTTTTAAGTGAATTGCCTTCTAGCTAAATAATTATTTGATCAAACTATTCAAAGACAGTGACAAATTATAAAACAAGTAAGTATGTGAAATCCTGTTTCTTAGCAGTGAGCTTAAAACTGCACAATTAATGAGCCTTGCGTCGTGACCAGAGTATTCGTGTGTAAGTTCATAAAGTATTGATATTGCATGGGGGAACTGAACATGACACAGAATAGATAATATTTAGATAACCACTGATAATTGCTACATTAATCTGCATGCAGTTTAAAGTGATTAGAATATATTTTCTTTGTTATAGTGCCATCAAACATGAGAAGTGAAAGTAAAACGGAATCAGGAAGCAAACAAGGCTCTTAGCTTCTACATTACCTGTGAATCATATTCAAAGCTGAATTTCTGATATTAGATTTTTCTTCTGTGACTGTTTCTAGTTCTCAGTTTCTCATAGATTTTCACCAGACCACTGAACGTAATGAAATTCTTCCTCAGCTTTTCATTAGTATGTTTCTTTTAAGAATATAACTTGGAAGCCTTCATTCTCATAGAGAATATGTTTAGAAACAGAAGGACACAGTCGTGCACCTGCACCAGCCTTAGGGTCATCCGGTGCCCACAGGTACTGGGATATGGCACCGGAAGGGCAGCAGAAGCCCCAGGCATGGCTAATCAGTAATATGCCAATATCAGTCTCCGGGCAAGAGGGCTGAGCCAAGGAAACTTGTGCTGGGAAAATAAATTATGCCCAAGGTAGCAATGCCTTAAATGAATGATTTATAGTCAGAAGAGCTGTTGCTGAGGTAAACACTTCATCAATTCTGGGTATATAGACAGAGAAACAAATAATCTAATCTCATTGACAAAGAAGAAAATGCAATCAAAATTCACCAAATAGGAGTGAAAGCTAGAACAAAATAAATAAAAGAATAGTAAATTCATTAGAAATAATTACTTAGGCCCAAGGAAATAGCTATTAGGAAGGTCAGGACAAGATCTTAAAACTTTAGGGAAAGATCTGAGTTTTCAACAAATGAAATAGATTTGACAAATATTGTCTTCTTTTAAATTTGACAAATGAGGATTTTGAGCTGTAAAGCTACACATTCCTCAAGTTCATGAGATTCAAAGTATGCTTTGCAGTGTAACATTAATGGAAGTGGATAGATGTTTCTTGATAGCATTTTAATAACATTTATAAAAACTAAAAATGTTCATACCATGTTGTCTAGTATTTAATCTTGGATTTCGTTTTACATAAATATCCCCACAGGTGCTTAAAGAGAGATTTCTGAGAAAGATAATCATAGATTCATTTGTAAAGAAAATTGATTCTACCTTACTCCAAGAAAAAGTCTACTATCAAGAAATCAAACAATAACTAATGCTGCTGGGGCCGAGGGGAGAGCACAAACTTCCCACAAACTTTGTGGGAGTGTAGACTGGTGCAGTCACTATGGAGATCAAAGTGGAGATCCTTCAAAAGGCAAAGGTTAGGGCCAGGGATTTAGTTCAGTGGTTCTAGTACCTGCCTTGCAAGTGCAAAGTCCCAGGTTCAGTCCCTGCTAACCATATACAACAAGGCAGGATATGGAGACTCATGCCCACCAGCCATCAATACCATATACCACAGTGCTGGGCATGGTGGCTCATGCTTGTAATCCCAGCACTTGGGAGGCAGAAGCAGGAGGACTGCTGAGAGTTCAAGGCTGAGCTCAAGGCCAGTCTGAACTACAAAAACAAGGTCCTTTAAAAAAAAAAAAAAAGCTGATTACAAGTTCCATTTGATCCTACTATTTCCCTGCTGGATATACTCATAAAAGAATTAAAAGCATTGTACCACGGTGACATATGTGGACCCATTTTTACAGCATAGTTTGTGATAGCTAAATCTCTGAAACAGTCCAAATGCCCATCAAAAGGAGACTGGATAAAAAAGATGTTTTATTTTTAAATAAAATGGAATATTATTCAGCCATAATGAATAAGTTGGAGACATTTACAGCTATATGGATATACCTAGAGGCCATACCCATAAGTAAAAGAAACAGCATAGATGTGTAAATACTGTACTATTGCTCTAGTGGGAGAAACTGAAGGGGTAACTGGGGTTCAGAATGTATGATAGGTATTGTGATATCAGAAGAAAAAAGAGAAAGGGGGATGGGGCAGGGAAAAACAAAGAAAGGAAAGAAGAACTTGATGCTGAAAAGGAAAAAAAATGGAATCAAAGCTTATGTATAGAGAGGAGCAGGGAGTGAAGACAGGCAGGGGAATGGGACAAAATAGAATCAAGATATATCATCACATACAAGTACAAATTCCCGTTGATGAATCATAATGGATTCTTAAAATTTACCAATAAACTCTATTGAACAATAAAAGAGAGCCGAATTAGAGTATATAAATATGCACAGATGTAAATGCAGTTAATAATGAAAATCTACATAGCCTTTCAAAAGAATGAAGCCTGTAATGTGCAGACAAGTGAAATGTACCTTAGATAAGTTATGTGGAAAAAGTCAAATTGACAGTGACTATCATTTGATTTATATGTAAAATGATAAATATTAATGATACATTGTTAATTCTTTCAGCAAAAATATCTGTCAAGTTACTTAGTATGGTAGAAATTTCAAACTCCTGGTCAAGAGTAATGTCCCTCTGTCCAAAAAATTATTATTTATTTAACAGGCTTTGTTTCCAATTTATCAGCATAGCTTTGAGGAAGTGGATGGTGTTCTGGTTAGCTCAGTTTTTAATATGGCCATTGAATTTTATCTGGAGTAATGTAAGCCATAAGTAGACTATCAGTTTGTATGTGAACATCAGAGTTAATTTTTCCCCTAGAATATAATAAAACTATAATAGTGCAATTTAAATTTACACAGTGCATTTATTTATAAAATATTTAGTGGTTGGAGAAGTGCAATTTCAATACTTTAACAATATAAAGAGCATTCTGTTTTATTGTGATATTAACCCAATTTATTTTATGATACCTTTAAACTTTCTTCCACTTTATATTAAGTGATATATCATGCATATGAAAATTATAGGGAATAATAAAATGACAACTACATACCCATTACTTAAATCTATCAAATCTCCATGGCTTGCTATTGTTGCCTCAGATGTGTGTAGGAAACAAATATTTTGAAACATTTGAAGATTATTGTGTACTCAGTAAAAACATTCCTTCCCTACTCAGAGATAAAGAAGTAGCTACTCTTTCTAAATTCTTATCTAGGTTTAATATGAGATTTGGTATGTTACACCTCTTTATACATTTATGTATTTATCTAAATACTTTCAAAATGTATCAAAATTAATATACACACTATATGCATTCATATGTAGCTTGCTTTATTTGGAATTATTTTTGACATTATTTATATTTTCATAAGGTTCTTTTTCAGTCATTTTAACTTTTATTGAGCAATGCACTACACATATGTTTCAGGGACATATACATTGTTTAAAATTCATATTTTTTAAAGCACAGTAGGCAAGTTTATTTTTGATGACATCAATGGTATAGGAACTTTGACAATGGAATTTTGTAGTAGGGGAAAGATTAGGTTCAACTCTCCGAATATAGTATTTATATATGGAATTCATATCTAAGGAGCAGGTGGTCCTCAGAAAGTACAAAATGATTAAGAGAACATTCCAAGGGTAAGGTGGGCTCTTATAAATCTGACTTAATAGTTTTCTTGTTGAAAGGCCAAGATTATTAGACATATACTAGGGTCAGAGGTGGGACTACAGAACCCAGATCACGTATGGAGAGGAATCATGTATCAAGAATGAAAGTTTCTTTGTCCCCCCAAATCTAATACAGGAAGTACATAAATGGGCCTGAGAAAAGTTCCAGATACCTGACTAAAGTTTGGTCAAACAGACATTCTTGGTCAATGCGTAGCTATGTATTAATATCATTGAATCATCATATTTTAAAAAATCACTGGTTTAAATAAATCCCATTAGTTCTATGATTATAAACAGCGCTACTGTAAATATTCTTATGCATGTCATTTTATACACATATGTTTATTTCTGTAAGATATATGTGTGTGAATGTACAGAATTTATTTCCAAATTATGTACAGCTAAATTAATAACTATTATGAAATTATTCTCCCAGGAACTTCTACTAATATATAATTCTTCCTGTGAGAACATCTCCCTTCTTTTTCTCTAAATCTTGTCCATAAATTTTTTTTTTTCCATTCTGTTAGATGTTATATTATGCCGAGAGCTGATCAGACTCTCATCAACCTTTTGTGGGCAATGATGAGAAGTAGAAAGAGACACGTTTGAAGATGTGTGATGAGACTGGGAGGAGACCGGCCTCTAGTGCACAGACTCAGATGGCCCTTCCCTGTAGACCCATTTTTATCGGCTGTGGGAAGCGCAGAGGGAGATGTAACACACGGTTCATGGCATTGCAACTACAGAGAATGGGCAGATACGGATTAAACGAAGGAGCAACCAGATTTTCTCTACTTTCAAAGGACTGTATGTCAATGTCAATTGTCCTCGGAAGATACTGTCTTGCTTCCAGAGTGCCTGGTTATCAGCATTCCACCCAGAGCCAGGGCCATGTGGCCATCTGCATACTTTCTTATTCCCGAGGCGAGATAATAAACCTGGAGACTGTGAGATCTGAGTTACATGCCTTAGTCCCCAACAAAATGGGATTTTAGGCCTGCAAGTCCTATTTATCTGATTACTATGGGTCTGGGTAAGTTTGAGGTTCTTTATCTGGATATTCTTTGCCATTAATGTTTTTCTACTGGGTGACTGTCTATTGATCAAAAATTTAGGAAAGATGCTGTAGGTGCTGAATAGTAATTCTTTGTTGAGTCAGTAGCTGAAAATGTGTATTTTAATTGTGTTATTTTCATTTTTTAAATGCAGTGTTGCTGTTACATTTAATGCAGTACATTAATGTATTTTTATTCTTTTTTTGTATTGTTTTAAAAGAAAATAATTTCTTGCTGTTTTCTCTCTATATATATAATATATTATATATATAATATATATAATATATTATATATATGGAGGAGAATATATATATATATATATATGGAAAGAATATATATGTATGGGAGGAGAATATATATGTATGGAAGGAGAATATATATATATGTATATGTATGCATATGTATATGTATACACGCAAATAATTCTTAAGGTTAATACACATTTTATAAATTTTTTCCTTATTTTCTGATAATATCTGAATCCCATTGCTTTTTAAATTTAAGGTCTACCTATATTTCACTTTTTTATGGCATGAATGTGACACTGGAAATACATTTTAATTTTCCACTTGTCTGGACACTTTTCCTAGCCATGCATGTCTTCTCCTCACTCTTTTATAATTTCATCTCTCTCAAATATCCAAATTTTAGCATAATGCATGGTGTACTTTCTTTGCTTCATATTCTGATCCATTTGGCATTGTTTTTGGTTCTTTCTCTTCTCTTAAAAAATGATTTTTTTTGGTATGATGTCCACTAATTTTGTTGACTTTCTTTAATCAATATTATATTTTGAAGAGCAATTCTCAGGGTAACATTTTTTATTTTTTCATTTCAGAACAGAAAATAAAAGTAAAACTTGGAAACATGCGATTTTATATTTTCAAAGTTCTTTGAAAGGGGGTAGAATATCAGAAGATCACTCTTTCCCCACTTCATAGAGGAAGTTTCCTCTGTGATGGATTCAGTAGAATAAAATGAGAAAGCCATTCTATGTCTTTTGTCCTAAAAGGTATAAAGAGTTAGCAGTTCCTATTTTTTAGAGTAAGGTAATAAGCATGGTCTGTAAATAGCTGTGTTGAGACTAGTTATTTTTAGAATTTTCTCACAAATGCTCTCTTGGATAGTAGAAGAATCTAGTACAATAGCCATACATGTGGTGAAGCTTATGTAGATGGAGAGCAGTAACATCTAGCAACATTTTCGCTGCTCTGCTATTTGCTAGTGTGGGCAAATTATGTACTTTGAGAGTTGTTCTTCTTTTGCCACTTTGCCTTTTGCCTTTTGCCACTTTGAATAAACTGTGTATTTTGAGATTTTTTTTCTCAGAGAAGCTCTTGTTAACTCTACTGGAGTGGGAGAGGGAGCAAAGGGTTCCTTCTGCTATTTCTAGTTTAGGTGGGGATCGGAGGCCACCTCATGGGTGGGAGCTTTGGACTTTCCTCAGCAGCCTGAAAATCTGTAATCACTAATTCCATGGAAGTGTCTTGAAACAGTGTAACTCCTTTATTTTAACTCCCTTTCACATACTAATCTCTTCTCCGCCCCATTGATATCACTACTTTTGCCTCTTGAATACATCTTTGGTTGGGCATTGTTGGAATCTTTAGTCTTTTCTGTACTCTCCACACTGCTTCTTTCTGGAGATGGTACTGCTCTGTCGTAGAGTAAAATTATCTCACACCTTCTACCATCTTTAATGAATTAAAAGGACAGTCATGGATCCTTTTTAACTTGGCCTGAAATTCAGACTAAGTAAACAAGACAGAAGAACAAAGTGAGAGTTTCTTTCTGAAAATATGTTTTTCCTGACAATAGAAGTGACACTAAGCTATGAAATAAAAGAACAGTGCTGCTCCCACACAGGTCATATATGTGAAGCAAAGGAAATTAGATGAAGTCTGTTTCTGCTTAGGATGTGTCATATGATTGTAGTTTTGGTTGTGGAGAGACACAATGTGCTTTGAGCAGAACGAGTCAGACAGAAGACATTTCCTATCCACCAGATGATATATAATTGCAATACGATATCAGAATCCTCAACATTTTGTGTAGCTTTTCTGCTTTTTGAGTGTTATACCTATGCATCTCTCCCCTACCTCTCTACACACACATGTATATATACATATTGGAATAGAAAAGCTATTATATAGAGTATATTATACAGAAATATTCATAGTATTTTTCAGAGGTAAGATAATAACATAGACATACTTATTAAACCAAAACAACAATAGTGCCTGAAATCCCAGGAATTAGATGTCCAGAGTATTCTTTGTCCAAAATATAAACCAGGCAGCTTTTTACTATGTCCACATGATTTATGTAGCTTTTTAAAAACCATGAGAGAGGGAAGTAAGTACTTGACTGGTTCTCTAACTGCTTCTGTGATTGGCTCTCTATTGATCCGGATCATAGCACCACTGGTATCCCTAACACTGATGGAGGCGAGACAGGAGTCAGGTTTGGTGCATAGTACTGAGTGGTCCAGTACTTTACAGAACAGCCAAGTACTGGATTTCTGGGAGCTTATAAACTGACAGAAGAGGTAGGTGTGACATCAACTACTATAGGCATCTTTACAAATTGGTAAGTGTTGTGAAGAACTA